>JADRCD010236008.1:0-21484 GCA_019843815.1 Montemys delectorum
CCTTAACTTACTAAATGTCAGGGAAAACTGTGTGATATTTCATTAATTTTTGAAGCAAAAGGGTTTGGAGTCATTTTTCATTCTATCTATATAAACCATCAGACATGTTCGTGATTTTCACCTACTTATTTTACGATTTCTTCCACAAGCACCTATTTTTTGCCTGCTTCTCAAAAGTGTCCTGCTGATTGTTTTGTCATATGAGAATTAATGTCTTAATTGCTATTTTTAATTATCTTTCTATTTCCAATGCATTTTCATAAAGTAGCCATGACAATGATATATATGAAATATACCATTGATAATGTCATTTTTTTCTTTAAGATTTCTATTGCACTAAGAATAACGTATGAGCATTTCCCTTAGGCTATTAAGTTCTCTTGCCTGTCTTAGCTTTTTATTCCTTAGAATTCTTCAACACTGCTAAGGTTTCTCAGCTACACTCGAATGCTAAATATTTTCACATTATTTCATGAATTTTCTTACTTTTACTCATAGTCTTCCTCTCTCTCTCTCTCTCCCCCCCCCGCCCCGGAAATGAACCTTGGGTAAATCCTAGTTAATCATTTCAAATCAAAGTACTCCATTCTCCAGTAATCAAAATAGTTACAAATTCATCAGGCCTCTTACAAAATAGTTTGTTTTACAAGGAAACTATTCTCTGTCTTATAATTTAATTCCTTAAACAGTTTCCTTCCTACAATTATTTAAATTGTCTTTTAAATTTCATGAAGCCTAAATCTTTGACGATTAGAATTTCTTTTACATAATTTTAGAAAAGTGACTATTTTAACCAATGATGACACATTCATTTTGTTATCAATCATGGTTTTCATTTTTGATAAAAATACATTAAATCTCTTACTTTATCATCTATCTATACACACACACACACACATTTATTTTTCTATTCATTGATCATCTATCGTTTCTCTGTTATTTATCTAGGAAACCTACACCTAGCTATAGGTTTTTCACAAAGAATTGAATATCTTGAATTTTTTGCATCTAGAGACCCAGTTTTTAATATTTTGTTATGACATTGCTCTTCATCATTCCTACATAATTTGTCCTGCATGCTTTTAAGGAAATTGGTAAATACAGAGAAAGACTCTTCTGAAGCTCTTCCCCATACATTTAAGCAAGCATTTGGCACATACTTTGCAAGTTTTAGTATTATCACTTTTCTAATCTCAAAAGATTTGAGACTTCTTTCTACAATCACTGCCAAATTCACTTTGTACTGAAACCTAGGAATAACAGTTAAAGTACCACTTGAGAATGCTCTGTAATTATTCACACATGATTCTGTGCCAAGTAGTGCTTCATCTTCACTTCTGCAACTTGTAAGACTGAACTATTTCACCTTGTTTTGTTAAACTCCAGCTCCTCTTGATATCTCTTCTTGTTGTATGTAAGTTGAAGTAAGAATAACATTTCCCTTACTGTGCGTATTTTACATGAATAACTGCTGATGTGACTGTGAATTTTTTTCCCAAAGGGCCAGTATGTCTTGTCAAAAGGAATAACTAATTCAACTGCTCTGATGGCCAGTAAAGAGCCTGAACCTCATGTATGCAGGCAAATGATGACATTTCTACAACTTCGACAAAAAAGTTGCAGCCTAGGGCATGACAATAGAAATTTGTGCTCATAATCTGGCAATATTTAGTGGGGGTGGGTGGGGAGATTTGGAGGAGTTGAAACAAGGAAGGCTGTGGATGGGATATATTATATGAGAGGAACATTAAAATATAATAATTAATAATAGTAATGATAAAATAATGGTAATAGTATTAAAAATCACTCCAGATTCGTAACTCTACCCACAAAAAACATAAGCCTTACCTACATCTAATCTAAATCATATAATTAAATCTAAATACATGTAAGTTTTGAGGTACAATTATTCCTAGAGCAAACATCTGTTTTAAATTTAAAGGCATAATGCCAAACACAATTGCTTCTAAAATAATTGGTGAGGCAGGAATAGGAAATTGTCCATTCTAAAAACAGATAATCTTAGAGGAATGAAGGTTGATGACTCTGGACTCCGCAAAGTCTCTGAGGTTTTTAATATTGAGGATAATTGTCTTTTAGTCCATGGTTTTCCTTTCAAGCATTCTAGTGTACAGCTTTCCAGTTCTATCTGAGAATCACCCTTGTCCTGAAGCTCTGATAAGTGGGGTTCCTCCCTGCAGAGCTCTGTCAAGCAGGGATCAAACATTGAATCTTTGGCTAGCCCTGCCTCCCAGAGACTCATGGCATATGTTATTCAGGCTATACAAAATTCCATGGTTGGCCCCTGGTGGTTATCTCCGTTGCTCTAAATTTTTATTTTTTCTTGTTTGTGACAGAACAGTTCAAGGGACAGAACTTCAAATCTAAGACGTTGAGAACCTTTCTTCATTTCTTATACTTTGATCTCTATTGCGGGCAATTGCTGTCATGGGTTTTCCATTTAACTCTATGTTAACAACTGAATTTACTTGGTCTATTGGACAAGCATACACAATGGTCCCATCTTACAATGTGTTCTCGATTGTACAATAAAAGATGGGCCTTTTAAAAACTCTTTTGCTCTAGTCACATCTCTTAAAATTAGATTTATTATTATTGTATATGCAAGCATATAAATCATGTGAGGGCCTATAGTCCACAGTGTGTGTATGTGTGTGTGTAGAGTTCAATGAAAATTTTGTTGAGTCATTTCTCTCCTATCTTTTCTTGTGGATAATGTGGATTAAAATCAGATCCACAGCTTATATAATATTACAGAAAGGGGTGCCTGGAAGCAGAGTTACAGAGTGTGGTAAGCTGCCATATGGGTATAGAGAACTGAGCGTTCACTGTTTGGAAAGCCAGCCAGTGTTATTTACTGTGGATCAAATTCTTCATCCCATCCTCATAATCAAGCTTACTTCTTATATACCCTCACATATAGGAAAGAGAACTACTCATTCATCTGCTCTCCTATGAATACAGTAATCCCCTGACCTATCTCCATTACCAAGGGCTATAACACTTTGAGTATAAAGTTTCAATACATGTATTTTTTTAAAGAGGGTGACATATGACATATTCATTTTATTGCAACCATCCAATAAAAATCTGAAGTACAATTTAAAATTATATATATATATATATATATATATGTATGTATTTGTATATGTGTGTATAAAATTTCTCTCTTTCTTCCTCTCTGTGTGAACAAGTACATGCACATATGCATGAAAGAGAAAGAGGGGGAGCATATTTATGGGTATAAGTCAGAGTATAATTTGTATGATGTGTTTTCTCATTCTAATATGTGGGGTCCAGGTACCAAACTCAAGATGTTAGACTTAGCAGCAAGGTCTCTACCCTCAGAGCCATCTTGCTGACCCTTGAAATAGGGGAGTAATCAACTCCTTTCTAATGCGGTCTAAAATCCATTCCACAGGATGAGACATATACCTGGCATCATTATCTGGCTAATAACCTGTGTCTAGACAAGTTTTAGGCCCTAGGGGAACAGCTACTTGTATTATGCTTCTAAATGTACATACTATAAACAGACTCACCATAACATCATTATATTTACAGGTTAATGCAGCTCTCTTCTGAGAAATTCCTGATGACGTAGATCATCATTAACACAGTGACCCACAAATGGCTGAGGTGCAGAGATTAAGGGACTACAGAACACTTGAACCTAAAGGGAACATAGAAACCACACAAAGCACCCAGGGCTCAACAATCAATTTAGAAGAGTGAAAACTAAGAATGTAAAGCTGATTTGATGAGAAAATAACATCTATACACATCAGAGGAGCCATATGCATGAACTCCAAATGTAGACTCACTGATAATTGTTTGCTAACAGGAAGAGAGACCGTTTTCTGT
Organism: Montemys delectorum; assembly: GCA_019843815.1. NCBI lineage: Eukaryota > Metazoa > Chordata > Mammalia > Rodentia > Muridae > Montemys > Montemys delectorum. The sequence goes on from JADRCD010236008.1 coordinate 3,886, forward strand.
ATGTATGTATCACTTGCCAGTTGACTATTTTCCAGTTAATGACCGCACATCCAGGAATATTTGATCAGCACAAAAATGATCTGAGATAGATAGATATATCAATAGATAGATAGATATATCGATAGATAGATAGATAGATAGATAGATAGATAGATAGATAGATAGATAGATAATTAAATATAGTTACAGATATAGATATAGATGTAATGATACAACATGGGTGAATAAAATGGCACATGACTTGGGAAAGAGTAAATGAGGAAAGGGAAATATGTCAATGCATGTCTGAAAGTCTCAAACTAACACCAAATAGGCAGTTTCATAGTATAAGTAATTGATAGTATAGTGTAATCTTATAGTACAGATTATATCTTCCTGAGCTTATAAAATGTACTTCCCAATTTTACTCTCTAGCATATACACTTTAAGAGTCTAGTCAAATTCTATAAGCACATGGATATATAAAGTTATATTTTTAAGAAAAGTTTTGCCATTCTTATATTTTTCTTTCTATTTAAAATTCCAGAAGTTTGTAGGCTTTGTTTAAAAAATTGGCAGTTATAGTTTTACAACCTATGAGGACTGGTGAGTGCTCACATAAGGATGCACTTTGTTGTGTGCTTAATGATACATCTTCTCTCACCTCACATAAGAGAAACGGCAGGGTTTTACCCTGACAATATCACAGCTGTTTCAAATTCCCTTCCTTAGTCATTTTCCAGCTTTTAGAGCCTAAACAGCTGTCAGCAGCAATGACTCTTTCTTTGTGAGGCAGGGAATGTCTAAACTTATAATTAGACCTCAGTTATGAAAATGTAACTAGTTAATCATAGCCTTCATTAGGGCTTTTTGCATTCCGAAGGGATTTGCACACCGCCAAGAATGGTGGAACAAACCAAACAAAGGGGTTGAGTCACTTCAGTGCTGATTTTCTACTTCACATACACATACTTGTCTTCTACAGATCACCACAATCATCATTTGAACTGTAATTCAGCATCTTTAATCATTTAGAATGTTTACAGCACCTGTTCCACCTTTATTCAAATGATGTGCCCCCTTCTTCCTGAAATTATTTTTGTTACAAAACTGAAAAATATATAAACAAAACAATAATAAAAGCCATCAGAACCTTAAAATACTAAAATGCATCAATAAATAAGTATGAATAAAACCATGAAATGTTAAATTTACTTAATGTTCTAACTATGTTTTTTAATTTTTAAAATTAAGTTTAACTACATCACTTTCCCCTTTCTTCTTTCTACCTCTGTGCTCTCTTTAAAGTTCATGGACACATTTTCCCCCTAATTATTGGTAGATACTTCTATGTGAATGTATGCATATACACATAATATCCCAATAATTATCCCAAATATTTAAGAACAATCTCTTCAGACTAAATAATGTTACAGGCTGTTTGGTTCAGGAATACCAATTGGTGTACTAATCTCTGGTTAAAACTATTTCTTCCATTCACATCATGGCTTTTTTCCCCATGATTCTTGTGTAAAGTAGAGACTTTTGGGCTTTCTCATGTACAGTAGTGTGTCCATTATTTGTGGTCTTGTTAAGATTGTCATGCAGCTATCAATTTTAAATTATAACTGCAAGATACTAGCATGCCACATATTAAAAAAAGATAATTAATAAAGTCAACAGTATATTGAAATTATTGAGCCTGGTCTTGTTTGCCCTTCTGAATTTTTGTTTGTTTTAATTGCAAAATATTTTTATTGGATATTTTCTTTTCTTACATTTCAAATGTTATCCCCTTTCCCGGTTTCCCTCCCTTCTGGAAACACTCTATCACATCCTCTCTTCCCCTGCTTCTGTGAGGGGTGTTCCTCCATCCACCCAGCCACTCCTACCTCCCTGTCCTTGATTCTCCTACACTGGGCCATCTATTGAGCCTTCATAGGACCAAGGACCTCTCCTTCCATTGGTGCATGACAAGGCCATCCTCTGCTACATATGGAACTAGAGACATGTGTACTCCTTTGTTAATGGCTTAGTCCCTGGAAGTTCTGAAGGGGTCTGGTTGGTTGATATTGATATTCTTCCTATGGTGTTGCAAACCCCTTCAACTCCTTCAGTCCCTTCTCCAACTCTTCTATCAGAGACCTCACATTCAGTCCAATGGTTGCTACTAACATCCACCTCTATATTTGTAAGGCTCTGGCAGGGCCTCTCTAGGAGGCAGCCATATCATATTTTTAAATTTCAGTTGCTATAACAGAAAATTATTAATTTTCATTCATAGAAAGTCTTTATTTTGAAGAATTTCATATGTATATTCAATGAAAGACTATCATAAACACCCCAAATTTTCTCTCTCTAATACAAGTATAACTTTTTCAAAATCTTAGGCCAATTTTTTTAAAAGACAACTTATTAAGTTCAATTAATGCTGCCATGCACAGGATGGGACAATCCACTGAATCCTGAACCAACCCCAGTTTTCAATAAATACTATTCTTCATATCTAGCATATAGCAACTTCTAATAGCCAAGCTTCTAACAAGAAACAAAAGTCTATCCTTTCTCTTTGAGCTCTGCTATTTCAAAGTGTCAACACAGACTGTATCACTCATCCCATTAAACACAGCTTCATAATATTTAGTTAAAATTTGGTTCCTTAAGTCTCATAAAAACTAGTGTGAGCAATACTTATTCCTCACATAAAATAAATAAATTCCTTACAGAGTACTTGCTGTCTTTAGACCCTTGGGAATTTGTCTAGAAGCCACATCTCCGTGCCTTTTTTACCATATTTAACATGAGAAATACTCTTACCTCTCCTAGGAACCTTAAGCCCATTGGCATTCTACCCTCTCTAATGAAACACTCAGTATTCTTTGTTTTTTTTTTTCATTCTTAAATTAGATTTTACAGATTGTGAACTTGCTAACCATATTGAAGATTCTGTATATTTCCTTGTTTTCATAACTTTTAAAAGACTTGATAGTTTCCTAACTCTACATTCTAGTTTTGCCAACTGAAAGACTCTTGAGTTTAACAGAGCATTAAAAAAAGTACCTACAAAAATGTGTATGGCTTCCAGTCACACCAAAAGAGTCTAGTAATTTTGTAAAACCTAAAATTCATTTGAATTTAAGAATTATGTTATTAGCCAAGCAGTGGTGGCACATGCCTTTAATCCCAGCATTTGGGAAGCAGAGGCAGGCAGATTTCTGAGTTTGAGGCCAGCCTGGTCTACAGAGTGATTTCCAGGACAGCCACGGCTATACAGAGAAACCCTGACTCGAAAAACCAAAAACTATGCTGTCTATGATTAAGGAGGTGGAAAAAAAAAAAAAAAAAAAGAAAAAAAAAGAATTACGTTATTGTTCTCAAATAATTCTTCCAAACACAAATTTGCAGCAAATTATTCCACCTCCTTAATCATAGACAGCATAGTAACACTCAAAAGACCCAATTAATCTCATATCTGTCTCACAATGTGGAAGCACAAACACAGACCAGTGGCTACAAAAGTGTCAGTCTTGTCTGAGTTGATGCAGCTTCACAAAAGCAAGTGTTTAAAACTACAATCCCTGAACCAGAAAGAGCTGACAGATAGTTATGCCAAACCAAAGAAGACAAGAAGGGACTATGGAAGAAAGAGAGAGGGAAAGAGATTGGAAAGAGTACTACTTTTTCCATACTTTTATTTGTTATTTTATTTATTTACATTTCAAATGTTTCCCCCTTCCTAGTTTGCCTCCACAACCCCCCTATCCATTCCTCCTCTCCTTGCCTCTATGAGGGTGTTCCCCCACTCACCCAGTCACTCCCACCTCAGAACCCTAACATTCCCCTACAATGGGTCATCAACCCTCCACAGGACCAAGGAACACGGGACACCCCTTCCACTGGTGCCAGATAAGGTAATCCTTTGGAACATATCAAGTTGGAGCCATGGGTGCCTCCATGTGTACTTTGTGGTTGGTAGTTTAGTCCCTGGGAGCTAGTTGGTTGATATTGTTCTTCCTATGGGGTTGCAAACTCCTTCAAGTCCTTGGACTGGAGACATGGCTCAGCCATTAAAAGCTAGGCTCACAACCAAAAATATAAGGAAAGAGCACTATTAGCCATTCTGAAATCTGAATAAAGACATAATACAGCTTAGTTCCCATTATTTTATCATAGAAGAATGGAGCAACAGTCTTATGGAAATCCCAACATATTTGTAGATTCCATTGGATAGAAGCAAGCCAAAAGTCTGTCTGACTCACACTGAGGGAGTGAGTTATATGAAAAATACATATGATCAATATAGGATAAGCTTATTTGGATCTACCATAGTTCCTGTAAGTTACCTTCTGCAACTGAAAACCTTAAGCCATTTCAGAATCATCAGTGATTAATTCAAAGAATTGGAATGAAGAGATTAGAATTGAATTTAGATTTAGACCTAAAAGTCCTTTCCTAACAATCACATAATTTTTACTTAAGACTAATCCTCATGTAAGGTGGATTATATATAATCTACTTACAATAACAAGACTGATCAAATTGGTTTGCTTATACCAGGATATAATCATCTTTCTTTCTCCCATCTTTCTTCAGTTGCCTATAGTTTATTTAGTAGTGTTGAAGCCTTACAGACTTTTATCTGTCAATTTTGGCATGTACATTAGTGTTGTCTTTGTGTACCACGTTTGGGAAGTCATGTTAATAAGACTTTTGGATTAGCTTCTGACATTACTGTGAGAAATAGTCTCACTGCAAACTCCCAGATCCTTTGACTCTTAATATCTTTCTGATCCCTCTTTCTCAAAACTTACAGAGCCTTAGGTATGGGAGTATTTTGTGAATGTATCCATTAGGACTGGAGTCTAGAACTCTGCATTTTGATTGGTTGTGTTTTTCTGCAGTGGTCTTAGTCTGTTACAAAGAGAAGTTGACTTGATGAATGGTGGAGACTGCACTATTCTCTGTGTATAAGGTCTAATGTTCATAAGTGATAATTAGGTGTTATGCTAGTTGCTGAAATTATAATTGTAGATTCTTCCTCCAATAATTATGACTTCACTAATACTTAATATTTAGCTAGGTTTCTAGTATCAAGGAATGGCTTCCCACTCTTTGATCAGGATTTTAGTCTAATTGGAGCACTATTGTTTAACACTAAAATATGTGTGCTACTAATGTACCATTCAGGTTGTCCAACAATGCTGATTGTTGATGTGGTTGAGATGCATAATGGCTGGGTAGGATTCTGAATAACATTTGGTCAGTATTGTAAAATCAATTATTTATTATTATGCCAAGAGGTAACTAGACTCTATAAGAAATTAAATTCACATCAGAATAATATACTGTATACTGAACAGAAAACAAAAGCTTAAAGAAACTAATAATGTATTTCAAATTTAATGTGAGTAAAAGAAGAATTACTTTAAAAAATATCACAGTATGTACTTAAGTGAGTACTTAATATTCCAGGAACAGTGTGGACCTTTGCACAACTATTTTATGCCTATATCTTATTATTGTCATATTCTCAGCATCTTGAAAAAGTTTTTTGTTGTTTTTCAAGACAGTGCTTCTCTGTGTAGCCCTGGCTGTCCTGGAACTCACTCTGTAGACCAGGCTCGCCTTGAACTCAGAAATCCACCTGTCTCTGCCTCCCAAGTGCTGGGATTAAAGGCATGTGCCACTACTGCCTGCCTACATTTTTCTTGTTTTTAGTATTTGGGGTGTGGAAAGAATTTGTATCTGTCATTGTAAGTCTGTGACAAGTGTATTAATTGACCTGGTCTCCTTTTCATATGGAAGTTCAAATGGGAGGACTCTGATTTTATGTCCCAGTTACTACACTACATTTTTCATAGAACAACAGTAGAAGGTTCAGTTTCTTCACCTATAGATGAAAATTTTTCTTCTATTTTTCATAAAAATATAATAGTTGATTTGTAACCTCCTCCTATAGATGTATGATTTTCTTGCCACTTGTAGATTTCCCAGGGTTAGTTCATTTTCATTTACATGACAAAGTCTGGAGAGCAGACCTTTTTTACAAAGAAATTTAGTGGCCTATCATTTCTGTAGACACAAAGGCATAGAACCAATACTTCCTCAAATATGGATGAAAAATCTCTAGCTATACCACATCATTGTCAATTGCTAAGTCTAACAGGTGATCATGCCCTAAAGCATGAACCCAGAGAATGTGTGACTTAGTAGTTAGACTCACTTTCACAAGTACTTGATCCTGCAGGCACTTGAGAATCATATGAGAACAATCTGACATTCTTCTAATGGTACTTTCTCTAAAAATGTAGTTGTAGATCTAGATTATATTTCTTAAAGGTATATCCTTATGGCATTGGCAAACCAAGAACTGTTCCTAATGCAATAAGCTGAAAAAAAGTGCAGGAATCCGGGGAACCACATATAAGCTAGATTCCCTGTGCTAACTAATTTATTACCAGCTTAAGAAAAAAAAAAAATAAAGTTATCTGAGAAGAATCTCTGTTGAGAAATTGTCTTCATCAGACTGCCTGTAGGTGTGTCTTGGTTCATTTTCTTGTATAATGATTGGTATGGGAAGGCCCATACCAATGTGGGTGGGTCCAGCTCGGTCAACTTGGTCATGAATTGTATAAGAAAGTAAGTCGGGGAATCCATAGGAATGAAGAAGCTGGCAAGAAGGAGTTTTCCATGGTCAGTGTTTTAGTTCCAGCCTCCTTGTTTCCTCCTTGAATTCTTACCTTGATTTCTTCCAGCTATGGACTATGTTATAGAAGCATAAACAAACAAATATGTTCCTTCTCAATCTTTGTTTCATCACAGCAATAGAAACCCTAACTCAGACACAACTCCATATAACTGATTGCTTTCTCAGAAGTAACATGCTATTTACAAAAGCGATAGGTCTTTTGCTGCACAATCATGAACTCATGCCTTCTCCTTCTATCAATGCTCCTGCTTCTGTTTATTCGAAACTGGTCCCAGACAGATCCTGCATTGAGGAAAATAACATTCTTTTGAATGTTACTTGAATCCTGTGATACCATGGAAGTAACAAAAGACAAAGGAGGAAATTCTTCTTAATCATCTTCAAATTCTTCATTTGGTTTGTACTGTTATATTATTGTAAAATTTAAATATGTCCTGCAAAGAAACTTTACTGTTTTCAAAAGCATCTATAATGATAACTGAACACAACTATGCTATTCTCTCCTCCATGAAGTTAACCATGTTTAACTGCTTTTTATTTTACTGTAGTAAATGTTTGCATTACATATTTATACCCAAACTAATGTTCCCATGCAGGATGAAACAGTTTTGTGGTGCTTTGTCAAATTTTCACTGAGTTGTAGTGAAATTTTCATATTATTTGATATCTCCGTTTCCTTCTCATTATCCTCTTATAAGATCTAAAAACATAAGTGATTTGTGTAGTTTTATTCAGAAAGGGAGATGCAACAAATACCTAGGGGAAAAGAACACTCTGGGTCCAAGAATTATATTTTATATGTGGCTGTGTGGGAATGATTAACAAGGTCTTATTTTACTTTTGAGAAAGTCATACATTCATCATCTATCTAGAGCAATTTGGTTCCTCTCTTTCATGCTCAACTCATCCTGTGCCCCACTTTTATTCCAAATTTTTGACCTCTTCTTTCATTTTTACTGTCTCTGTCTTTATCTCTCTCTGTCTGTCTCTATCTCAGTCTCTCTGTCTCTGTCTCGCTCTTTGTCTCTCTCTGTGGGGGCCTAGGAAGTGGGTGTGTGAGTGTATGTGTATGTACTCATATGTATAGTTGAGTATACAACCTACTTAGTTTGTGTAGCATTGCTTGTTGTACATGTGTCCTAGGCTGATCATCTAGTACACTAGAAACTATGTGGGATTTCCTCCTTGGAGAAAATTGATTCTCCCCATATCATCAACCATTGTCCAATAATAAGAGTCAGTAAAATCCAGTAAGCTGAGAAACAAGAGCCTCACTGCTCTTCTTTCTGTGGAACCCAATCTTTCTAATGACCAAATCTCAGTGTTAGAATTTGAATATATGAGTTTAAATAACAAATTCATTCAGATGAAGATATGCCAAGGACCAGCCTCAGCTTGGAGAAGGTTCTGAGGAAAGGGGATCTGGCAGCAGGGAAAACAACTAGAAGTCAAATCAATGGTCCAAATTGACATCCTATGTTGTGCTTGAGACACCTTCACATACTGTTCTTACTCTGTTCTGTTTTATTTTCTGCTCAAGGAAGTTCTCCAAGAGGTTCTTTCTTGTTATTCTAAAAAATTCTCTGGGCAGCTCCTCTCTTGAAGATCCTAAACCCAGTCTTTTATTTTACATATCAATCCAGTCATTTACTCCAGTTTCTTTTTGGATTATCCTATAAATCAACATCCAATGACCCCAATCCCTTGATTCTTAGGAGACAGCACAGATGATAAACTAGTTGGATGGAAAGATGCCCTGAAATTACTGAGTGGGACCCCACCCTGAAATTTCCACTCCTAAAATGCCTGAGCCTAGATATAAATACCCATTCTTCCAGGCTGACCTTAAACTCAGGAATCAGTTTAGTTTTGTAAGCACAAACAAAAAAGTTAGCTGGATGGGTTCTCCTGCAAATTGTTTTACTCATTCCAAAAAACATTTTGACAAGTTGGCTAACATTCCAGCTGCTTTTGTTCTTTTAGATTCATGAAGCTCCTCATATAATTCATATTTCATCCTTACAGTTTGCTTAGTTGAGATATTAAATATTGTTGCACTCAGGTTTTTTGAGTTCTTTTCCACAGCCTTAATGGCTGTTTTGAAGGTCCCAGCATTTATACTTCTGCTGAAACATTAGCCATACCTTTTCCTCCCTGATTCCTGCTGTCTCTGATTATCATGGAATTAACTGTCACAGGAAGGGCATACCTAGCCCTGTTCCAGGGGCTGAAACCATGTCATTTCACTCCTACCAAGGCCATGCTGGATTCAGCAATGATATTTCTCATCTAAATGATTATAGTGTTCTGTAAGGTTTTCCTTTCTTCAATTTCTATACCCTCTTTTTAAATGTCTTAACAATAAATCCCTGTCAAGCCTGTGGAAAATAACTCTAAAAACATGTGTACAAAAATATATAAGTTCTCAACTCTGTAAAATATAAGGATGCAATATGAATATTTCCAAAGGCATCACAGCTCTCAGGAATTTACTTTGGTCCTTCTCATCTATTGTCTTCACTTTGATGATTCTAACAAAGGCTGTGAAGTGTGGGACAGTGAGCTGTGCACAGACAGGCCTTGAACTCCAGTGATGGACCTTAAGGAATGGCAGATGTTTGGCCACACCTCCTGGGCCCCTGGCTCCTGTCACAGCTACAGCCTCCCACAGCACCCTCTCCCCCACCGAGAGAGGTGTGTGGACATCAGTCACTTAGGCGATGCCCTAAGGCCCTGGTATTCTCTCTGGACTCTACACCCATAGTTACCTGGCAACGGCCAACTATGCTCCTTCCCACAGTTACTTGGCAACAGCCAGGTAGTCCCATTCCACAATAAAAGGGGCTGTTTGCCCCCTCCTACTTCTCTTGCTCTCTTACACTCTTTGCTCTTACTCTGGGACTCACACCCTCCTGCTTCCCCCCTTCTTTCCCCCTCTGTCCATGTGGCCATGGCCAGCCTCTGCTTCATGGACTGCCTTTTCTCATCAGGACCTGATGTGCTGGACCAGTGGAGCAGGTGTTCCTCTAACAAGCCTGACCAAGCCAAGGACTCTAGTTCCTGGAGTAACCAGTCAGAGCTCTACCCCTGCTCTTTTCCCCTCAGCCCCAGGCCAGAGTTCGCCCATGGGTCCCCACTCTGTTCTCAGCTCTTCCAGTGATATCCAGCAGTGCTAGCGGTGTCCAAGACTGAGAACCCCAGAACGTGCATCTGTGGTTCCTGAGAGTGTGAGCCCGATTACGGTAGGTCCACAGGGACCTCAGACCATGCCTTCCCAACCCCAGAACAGGGTCCTGAGGCTTCTCACAGCCTGATGCCTGCCAGATGGTGCAGTGGGGTTGCTCCCAGTCAAAGCTTCCCATGTCCTGCCTCACCAAGCAGCTCTAGCCTCAAGTAGATGTGGGATCCCATTTTTGACCCATAGTAAAAGTTATTTATTTCGGGATATTTCTTAGTATTTTCTTTCACATCTTCTGATCTAGTCATCTCTTATTGTTTAATTTGGAAATGATCCCAAGGATATTTTTGTTGCTAAATAGTTTTGTTTAGCCAAATATTTCATGGTCCCTTACCTATCTCTATGTAAATGTATACTTCTTCAATGAAAGACATGGTTTATGCAATCTCCTGCCATGAAGAAACCTTCACTTTATATGATATACTTTTGGTGCTATGAATGTTTCATGTTTTGTTAGAGCCTTCACTTTCTCCTCTATTTGGCAAAGGACTATAGGAAATCACTCACCCTGATTAGTGATCAAGCCAGAACATGAAGGGATAGGGTCATTATAATCACTCATGGACCTCTTGGATTCCTAGTCCTATTCATTCACGGATTCCACCACAGATTTCAGATGTTTATTTGTGCTAAACAATTTGGAGTTATAAATAACATTTTTGTCTCTTCTATATTGTGGAAAGCATAAAATGTTGTTATGTTTTAAGATTTTGCTATCTTCTGGCCTTTTCACACAGATAAATAAATTTTCAAAAAGCTAATGGTACGCTTTCACATCTATTTAAATATCTTCCTTCTTACTGAAAACTTGACCATCTGGTACCTTCCCAGGCCTGGCACTTCATGTTGTCTTCCATCCAAGCTGTATCTGTCCTTGCTGCTTTTCTGCCTCATAGCAGTGGACGTTGGCCCTCCTTGTTGATACTGCACTGTGTGCCAAGTCCGACAGATGTCCTGGGAGAATATGAATCTGTAAGAGAATCTCTTTCTGCCCTTTCCTGTTTTCCCAGTATTTGCTCACTCATTTATTCTTTGCCTTGCTAATATGCTATTCCCTCAAAATTTTTGTTATTGTTGGTTTAATTTGTTTTTCTACTTATTAATTTTTTATTGGTTCTTAACATGAGCATTGATTTTCAGTCAAATTCAACAACCAAAACTTGTGTGTGAATGCATGTCTTAGGGTACCTGCTCCCTGAAGTAAATTCACCAGGAAGAATCTCTTAATTCAAGAAAATAATAATGGATATCTGTACATTAACATTAAAGAACAGAGCTCACTAATATATATTTTATTTCATTCTTGTTTACAAAGAGTTTTCATAGAGTTATTGTCTACCTGAAATATTCTACCTCTTTGGGCATTTTGATGAAAGAACAAAGCAAACTCAACCATTAAGGGGCTTTCTTTTAATAGAAATAAAAGAAAGATAAGTAAAAAGAAAAGTAAGTATTTTGTGTATCCTGGTGGGCATGGAATAAGCTGCTGTAGTATTAGAACAAGGTGATGTCTGTAGATATTTGTATTATATGTAATTACTCCCGAATATCTCTGCCTGAGGTAAAAAAAGAAAAAGAGCTATTTGTATTTCAGATATAACTAGGTTATGGAGTACTCTTAGAAAAAAGGCAAAAATCATACTCTTAGGCCATGTACACTAATGAGTGACACAAGCATTTTAATGTCTCAGTTCACATTCCTTGAATTGCACTAACTAAAAGGCTTAGCTCAACCTGAAGATGCAACTGACTGCTTTACATTCTCTTTGCTTTTCACCTCCTCTTCCTGATATTCTTGTCATTTACTAGTATTTTAACTTTCTCAAAAATACTTCCTTAATTGCATTAAATAACATTCTTTCAATGAGTCTAGTAAGCCCTGCCAGAGTGTAAAATTATACTAAATTGAAATGTATATTAATTTAGATCATTCTAATGAATCAAACATATTACTATTACATAACAATACATATAACTATATGTATATATACACACACATATATATATACATATATATAATATAGATATAGACATATCTATATATATGATATAGCTATAGATGCTATATAGATCTGGATAAATATAGGGATATAGATAGATATAGAAATAGGGAGAGATAGTGATTAGCATGGTTTAACTATAAATAGAGATGGAGGTAGAGGTCGAGCTAGGTGAGCTGAAGTTAGAGCTAGAGCTGGAGATAGAGATGGAAATAGAGATGATAAAGATAATTAAGAAAGTTAAACCACTTGGGTTTAAAACACTCCCCAAAAGAATCATAGGACAAGGGAACCTCCTTTTAAATGGTTGGTCAATGTGTTGAAAAAAAAAAAAACCCAAACATTTTACACTATTTTTGTAGGTCATGTTTGACTCTCTGAGCTTGACAACAAAACCATTCTGATGAATTCATAGCACACTTATGGCACAAGGCTCAGATGATTCGTGGTAGATATGACTTGAAAGCCAAGAATGGAAAGCAGTTAAACCATCTGAACCATGCCAAATACTAGAATAATGAGATATTCTTACTGTTCCAGAAAAGATGCACTTATTGCAGTGGTAACCAACAACAGTTTAATTTATTAAATACCTACCCATCAGGAAATAAATCATGCCTTATACTGACTCCTTGGGGCTAGTGTGGTCATTACTACTACAAAAGAACCTACTGATGTCACTGTGCTAACCTAGTACATTTTATAACTTAATACCACAGAAAAATGTAGCTGACAGCCTTCATCAAAGAAGCACATCTTTACAACAAATAGAGACCATCACAGAAAAATCCAGTGGACAGAAATAAATCAATGGATAGTGTGGGGATCAACCCCTATGGACACATTTGTATCACAGTTTCTAAATCTATGCCTCAGAGAACATCAGGGAAGCAGGAGCAGAAAATTGAAACAATGAGAATATGAAGAAGTCTGGAATGAAACTCAAATTCTTTAAACAGGTGATCTTCCCCTCATATTTTTACTCCATGTATCATAAAATATCTCATTCTGACTATCTCTGGATTAAACTGCAGTGTTGTTTTCCATTCTTCACTTCACGTTGGAAGGGAAATTGTTTACTCTTATCTTTGCCAGCTCTTTTAAGGTACCTGGAGTGATGGAAAAGACTGTCACCAACTTTATGGCTTACTAGCAACAGATGTTCATTTTTCACAGTTTTTAAGACTGGAGCTTTGAAGTCAGAGTGCCAGCACCATTATGTTCTTGTGACTACTTCTGAAGTCTAGACTGATGGCAGACTAGAGGAGACTTGTTATATTCTCACAGATCAAAATGAGAATAAGTATTAAATCTTTTATGAGATTAAGAATCAGCTGTACAAGGATTTGATTCTGTTCTCTAAGAAACTGTCAGAGACAAAAATTCACAATATCAAACAATATCTCATTCAGCTTATAAATTCTTCTATTAATTTCATGGAGAGGTAAAACATCAAGGCTACTGAAACTCATCCTTGGCAATATACATTTCTGTGAATCATTAAGTTGTCCATTTAATTTACTTTATTTGCACAAGATTTGGTGCAGTCTGTTTAGTATGGACCTACACTTGATTTACTTTATTAATTTATTTAATGGAATGGGTTTCAATGTGGTAGATTTATTTTCTAAGAGTGAGAATCTTGATTCAACTCTTCTTTTTTATCATAAACCAAAGAAGAATCAATCCATCAGCCTTAATTTAGAAGGAAGACACATGAATATAGACAAACAATGTCTACTAAAGCTGAACAGAACAACAAATGATAGGTAGAACCCAGTATGTACAAGTCAACTATTTCCAGTTTTAGTTTGATTATAAATAAAGAGTCCTGTGTAATTTCTACACTGAAACCTGACTAAACAGAAATATTTTTCAGTAGTTGAACTTGTTGGGAATATAAAATTTTCCACATTTATCAAGACTGGAAATTAGAATGCTAATTGATTTTTCCATGATAGAATGCTACCCACAAAATTGGGAAGCCTGAAACAAAATGTTAGACTCAATAGCAAGGAAAGATGGAAACAAAGGCCAGGTGACTGAGATTATGTTGCTATATTAGGAGGAAAAAAGCCAATTCTCATAAATAATATTCAAAACATTTTAAAACTATGATTATTACAAGACAATATTAAAAATTAGAAAATACAGACTCATGACAAAGACAAAGAATACATACTATTCCCCCTGTTATACACATCACTTTGTTAAATTATTGATTACCTTAATGTGGTTTCTAATAAGTCCTGTAGCAGTATAAAGTAATTTAGTTAAATGAGAATGAGGCCATAGTTTCATTAAGCCAGTCAGACTAAACCTACATGAAATTGTAAGGTGAGCATAGAGGACTAGGTAATATTTAAAACAAACAAACAAATAAACAAACAAACAAAGAACCCAGTATTTGATTATAGTATTTATATGCAGAAGTGAAAGGAACAAAGGTGATGTATTACATTTTATTAATTTTAAAATACATTGTAAATCTAAACTGCATTTTCTTCCTCTCTGCCATTAACTGTGTCATTAAATTTACTGTATCAGCAAAAGTAAAATGCTTATTTCAAATAATATAATTTCCCCAGTTTCTAGAAATAATGTCGTCTCCAAACTTCAGTTGTGGCTAAGGAACTGAATGGAAAGGAGAATCCCTCATCCAAGAGAGAGGGTTGTGAATCAAAGAGAATGCTGGGCAAAGTGTATGCTCCCAGGAGGAATGACCTAATAAACAGAAAATTGTTGTCCACGTGGGGAACATTGCTAAATGTGCTCAAATTCTGTAGTTCCTAAGAACCAGTACCTCTTTACTGAATGTGTGTTTTGCTCTGTTGTTTGTGCATGTTGTGTTCGATAAGGACTAAGTACTTTGTATCATTATCCACTTGTCAAGAATGTCTGTGTCTACAACTAAAGACAACTAAAAGTCTCCATATTTTGACCCTCAACTTATGACTGGATAAGATGGGGCTACTTTTATTTAGAAGAACATATATATATATATATATATATATATATATATATATATATATTTCAAGTTTTGATACACTTCTGTGAATAGAGTGATCCATATTTTTCCTTTTTTTCCCTTTGGCTCTGTCATCAGAACACCATGTACCAGCTTGGGAGGGGGTGCTTCTTCTACTGGTTTCTAGGATATGAAGACATAATGAGCACAGCCAAGTCCATCCACTGCCAAATTGTAAACTCCTGAGTGAGATATAAGTGACTGTGCTTGAATCCAGAAAAACTCTTGGTTGCAAGAACAAGTAGTTTTATTACAGACCCCTGTTACTTGTTTTATTTTGCTGTCATATTACCCTGCATCATCTTGTTAGTTTTCGGTGAATTTCTATTTTCATATTTAAAATTGTTTCCTTTCTTTTTGTTCTTCTATTAACTATAGCATCTATTATCCCGAATATGCAAGGCTTCCATGTCTGGTTCTTCTCATTGTGTTTCTAAAGCCAATTATACCAACACTAATGCACAGAATATGTGCAAATTATTTCTTGGAGAAATAGGGATTTAAAGTACCATTTTATGTGGCTATAACTAATATATAAGCATAGAAGGTACATACTCAAACATATGTAGATTTTAACTATTTATTAAAAATACTCACCAAGTTTCAAATTCTATTTGATTTAAAATTGGGCATATTTACACACCATTCTTGTAGAAATTTGGCATTCTCCGGTGCCAATTTTTTACAAGAAGTGTCTGTGCTTCAACTATTATAAATTAACTTCACACACCCACAAAACATTCTAAAAGTTTAAACTTTTATTTCATTGCATTTGCTCTAGCTATAAAGATAGTGAAGGGCTCCTTTTTCTGTGTGTCTCCAACTGCTTTCTCAGGATTTATTGTTTTTTGGTTATCAACCCACGAATTTCTGCTGCTAGGGAAGGGATGCATCTCACTGAGGTTATTATCCTTTGACATGAAGAAATATTGCATCTATTCTTTGCAGTGCTTTCTTCAATGCTCCAAGTATTTCCTTGTCCTATATCACTCAGTGTCTGTCTCAGTCATTTGGGCTTCCAATCACTCCACGATGGAATCAGGAATATTTCACTTACTCGTATTCTTTATTCTGTGTAGAAAACAAGCTGCTGGAATAAGGATTGGTTACACTGTCTTGTGACATAAAGAAATCACTTATGGACCACATGATCTATACATTGTGCATTTCTGGTAAGATAATTTTTTTATAGAATTCAATTAACTATCCCCATATAGCTCAAATTACCCTTGAGATTTGCTTATAGATTAATCAACAAATAGATTATCTGAATAGTAATATGTACTATTTTTAAATTATATATATTTTAAATTATATATTATATATATTCTATTTTCACAGACATTTTCACAGGTTATCTTTCCATCAACTCTCTGAAATGAATACAAAAACCACAATTTTAGGAGGACGATTGTCTAGGACCTAAGCTGAAGAGATGGTTCAATGCATAAAGACTCTAGTCTTACCAGTCAGGTTACCTGAGTTCAATTTCTAAATCTATATTCAGTGATATATGTGTGCAATTCCAGAAAACCTAATGAGAGAAAGAAAGTCAGGGCATAAATGCTGAGAAGTTCACTAGCCACCTGACCTATAATAAATAGCACAGAATCAAAAACAAGAAAGGAAAGAACACACTTCAACAATATAAGACAAGAAATGACTTATAAAGTCTTTTCTCTGAACAATACAAACACACAAATGAACAAATATTGTTAATAATAACAGTGTAGAAATATAAATAGAAGAAACATATGTGTAAAACTTTATATCTTCCTCTGCTAAGCAGTTATATTCACATTCATCTTATCGATAAATATTCTTCAAAGTTATTATTTTGGTATCAGTGAGAAAAAGGGTCCTATTTTAGAATTAAGTATTGGAAACTGAACATTTCTCCAACTGATTTATTTTTCAGACTCTGTTTTTATTTAGAGTTCTAAAACACTTATATAAATTCCTACATAGAGGTGTACATTCTTCCTCATCCCTTAACCATATGTCTTGAGTTAGTCAATAACACATGTGCAATGCAAGATGATACTGCGTTGGTGAAGAAATTTTAACTGCCAGCTGTGATTTCCTGTGTCATCCTCCCACTTGCTGTTACTGGAAGTAGAGTCTACATGCATTCTTTTTATCGAAATGCTTCACTGGAGTTAGTCATCTGAGGCCTCGGTTGGTCTGCAAGAGATACTACATAAGCTTTGGGTATCATCAACCATTAAGCTAATAGATATCTTTGTTTTCACACTATAAATCAAAATAACAATGAGCAACAAATATAGTATTTCAATAGTTAGAGTGACATATATGAGTTAAACTTAGAGTCTTCAAAATAAATCCCATTCTTCTAAAATGAAATCCTCATTACATAGCTAGATATACATTAGATATTTTTGAATTTTATATTTCTGGTCTCTTTCTGTAAAGGTCAATGGTATGATTTCTCATATGAAGTATTAAAGTTTCCTTTTAATATATTTATATATAAATATCACATGTGTATTATATGAACTAAAGCATACATGATAGACACTATAGTTTAGGAATTGAGTATTGATCTTAATAATTTTGAAATGCTGCCAATTAATAAAATAAATATATCACATTTTTAACATGTATAATCCATTTCTGTGAAGACT
>JADRCD010236009.1:0-12174 GCA_019843815.1 Montemys delectorum
ACACACACACACACACACACACACACACACACACCCATGATCCCTTTCCAAATTCACGACTTTGCTATTTTGGAGGGCAGTATAGCCAGATACTCAAGAAGCAGAGAGCTATCTGGGCATAAGAAGACAAGACAGGAAACAAGGTGATCTAGGGGCTGGGGAAGATGGGCTGACATAAGGAACAGGTTCGGACAAGGTTGACCCAGTCCACCAACCCAGGCATCAGCACAGATGCCTCCAGGGCCTTTTGGATGAGGTCCCTCACAACCCCTTTGGTCATAAGGGACTACTTTCAGCATGGAGCTGAAAGTGCCTGTACCTTGACCATATCGGCCAAGCTACAATTGCTAAGCAGGGACTTGGTGGGACAGGGTCCCTGCTAGTGCTCACGATGGGAAGCTGGAGGAAGCTCCTGACCCACTCTATACTCCATACTGCCGGACCTGCTTGTTACAGACTGAGCTTGCGAAATTCTCCACATCTATACTGTGCTGTACACATCCTGAAATTTGGTGAGGACCATCAGTGAATGACAAAAGGCAGCTGATGTGAAATGGGGATTTGTTGTGAAGGCTTCTACTAGGGAAAGCATGCTGGAAGACAGTGTGGACCAGCACAGCACAGCACAGCACAATTCAGCACAACTCAGCACATCATAGTTCACAATCCAGCACAGCACAGCACAGCACAGCACAGCACAGCACAGCACAGCACAGCACAGCACAGCATAGCCTAGTCCAACATAGCACACCACAACCTAGCACAGCACAGCACAACTTAGCACAGCATAGCAAGACTCCCAGGCATGCCCTTGTTCCTTGCACCTTCCAGAGACGATCCCTAGTGTAACAGAGGATCACTGGCTATCCTTCCCTCCAATCCCACCCTCTTCCACCCCTCCCCATGCTATATGTGTTCTTTGTCCCACTCTGTCTCATGAGAACTGAAAGGTGCCTGGTTTGCTCAGAGGAGACCCAGCCTCCCACTGTCCAGGCAGGTGGACACAGGAATCAGCTGTGAAGTTCTTGCTGGACATCCACTATGGACTCTGGAACAGCTGGCCACAGGCAGTGAAAAAGAATTGATGGTAGCTGGTGTCTCTGGGGATGTTGACAGCACCAGGAAACCAGGGCCACATGTGGCTTGCTAATGCAGACTGGCTTTGCACTGGAATCAGTTTCTGATATGAGTATAGAGACGTATCTGGGACCATAGCTTAGATACCAGGAATACTTAAAATGAAGGCTGGTCCAGACCAGGAAATATTTGTGCTGGGGAGCTGACACTGGAAGGCTCAGGCTCCTTGTTTATGTATCTTAGGATTTAATAAGGAAATAAGGCTCAATATTATCATAGCAAAGGTCTTGGCCCTTGCATGCTTCAGCATTGAGCCCCAGGTGAGTGGGACAAGCAGTTTGGAAATTCTATAGCGGAGGCAGTGGTGCAGGCAGGCACTGCTCATATCTGGCTTCTAATCCCAAGGAATTGGCTTTCTGGAGAAAGCTCTAAAGAGCAAGAGCCAAGTGTATGAATACAGAGGCAGACAGTGCTGGCCAGAAAACACTACCTGAGAGTGGGAGGCAGCTGCTGGGAAATCATTCTTCAGCTTGCAAAAGGCCATCGAGATAATTAAATAACACCATGTCAATAAATCCCCGCTGTCTCCGTATCTCCCCGGCATCACCACGGTGAGGAGAGGGAGAGGGTGGCACAAGGTTCTGCTGCTGTGGCTGCCATGATAATGAACGTGGCTATGGATCTAAACTCAATTGCATCACCTCTGGAGAAAAGCAGCCAGCCGCAAAAGCAATAAATAAACAAAAGTTAAGCAGGGGAAGTGAGAGCCACCAACTCAGCCCCTTGACAGCACAGAGATAATATGACAAACACAGACAAAATAATACCACCCAGCTTGCCCAGCCTCAAAGTCACTCAAGATTTTGCCATGTGTGTATGAATATGCGAATGTGAATGTGTGACATGTGCATATGTGTTTGTGTGTGTTTCTGCGGGGAATTTTCTAATGTGTTTCTTTAGTCTGCATTGCTATCAATGTTTCCATTAATTTATATGACCAGTACTCTCATATGAGCTGCTATTGGGTACTAATTGTAGATACAGTGGAATATACCTTGTGCAGCGTAGGTTAAATTTATCTAAGGAGGGAAGATCAAATGTCTGAGGCAGAAACCTTGGGTGTGGGAGGCAGCTTCTGGAGAGTGGATGGGTCGCACGGCCTTGTTGTCTGTGCTTCATGCTGTAAAGCTAACACGGTGTTGTTCTCCTGCAGAAACTACACATGATGGTCATGATAACTGGTCTTTTTACTGGTGTGACTAAGTTCTGAGAAAGCAACCCCTAAGGGAGAAGAGATTGATTCTAGCTCGTGGTTCTAGAGAGTTCTACCCATGTCTGTTGGCACTTACGTTTCTGGCCTCCAAGAGGAAGTTGCCCACTTCATAGCATCCAGGAAGTGGAAAGATGGGGCAGATAAAAGTTCCTAATTAAAAAGAAAACTGCTCTTCAGAACACACCCATTGTGGGCAGCTTCCTTCACTCTGCCCACCTCCTAGGAAGACACTCAGCTATGGACTCATCAGTGGATTATCATGTTGAGAAACCAGTCATCTCCCACCCAGAACCCATCAGCTAGTAACCAGCTACTTGATACATAAGCAGGACGTGGCTCACCGTCTTGGCTTTCTGGAGTGATCATTACAGAGCATCACAGTCTGGCAGGGCTGACAGGCCATCGGTGGATTCTCACAATTCTATAGGATTGAAGTGTAAGCTAAAGGGGGTCCTCTTCCTGAGTGCAAATGGTACCTCTACAGCCCAGGTATTCTTATCTCTGTGTCTCTGCTCAGATCTCTCTATGCAGAGACAGCAGCCACGTTGTATTAAGACCCACATCCTCTCTGCTAACAATACACTCATCTAATGTCTCCATCTCCATTGACAGTCATGTTCTGAAGGATGTGGAGTTATGGATTCAACATGAGAACCCAGGAGACAGAATTCATCCCCAGCACTCACAGGATACACCCTGTCAGCTGCTTGTTTCCTAAGCATAGTGGTCCAGGCTGTCTTGACACTGGGACTTCAGTGATGGACATGCCAACACTCTGCTCAACCTCCATGACCAGTCTGCTAGTCATGGTTTTGTTGATACCAAAGAGTCCTATGCAGCCCCCCAAATCTCCAATGCTGTCGGAAGGCATCTGGGCAGCTAGTTGGTATCCCAGGAACCCTCCCTTGCTTTAAAGGTAGAATAACAAGAATGAGTAGGTCATAGTACTGGAGGAAAAGAGGCCAGATGACACAAGACATTGAAAGTCTCTGGAAACTTCTCGCTGAGAGGAGATGGGCAGCACAGGGGTGGGAAGTGCAGGAGTAGGCAGTGTGGGACTGGGCAATGTGGGAATCGGCAGTGCAGGGATGAAGATGCAGGGGTAGGCGGTGTAGGAGTGGGTAGTGCAGGGAGTGGACTATGAGGGGTCAACAGGGGAAGGAGCGTGGATATGGGCATTCAGAGCTATGGCTTGGGGAGGTGTAGGCACCTGGTCCAAGAATGAAGATGTTCAAGGAGAATTCTCAGTGAAAGCAGGAAATTTTCGAGAAAACAAGACTGGGGTCCTGTGACCTCTGTTTCTTCGAAACATAGAGCTGTCCTTTGAATTCATTTTCATTCTCTCCCCAAGTGTAGTGGATAGAAATGAGTTTGCCTCAGATTATCTGTTACAGATGGCTACTTTTATTTATTTATATGCCTCTAAGAAAACACACTTTTGCTACATGCCATGTGGCTTGTCCTTGTCCATGTGACACTCTCTAACCTCCAGAGTACGAATTATGTGATGCTCTGAAAAGAAGCTGGTGACCACACGAGACTTTAGTCGCCTCATTTACGGGCTCCATTCTCCCAGGTGAAATCACCTCTAGGGTGGGAGGTGAGTGTGGGAGTGGTATAGCTACGAGATGTAGGCTGAGGGTCTGCAGAACAGAAGCACAGAGGAAGATCCACTCTACAGGACCTGTGTGAAGGAAGGAGGTAATGGATGACTCATGCAGTGGGTAGAATGAGCAGGACCTGTAATCTGGCTGTCCAGAGCGGGAGGGGCTAACTTACAGAAGGTCAACAACCAATGTTCTCTAGAGGAAGGGGGAGTTAGGATAAGAATCAGACTAGAGAATACAAACCATAGCAACTTCCATGGGGAAAACTGAGGGATGAGGTCTAGGCCCCAGTGTGTCCTGGAGGAAGGTAGAGGATTCTCCCTCCCCCTGCTGAGGCACAGCTTTGAGCAGCAGTGCACAAGGCTCTCTCTGCCAGGGCCTGGTAGCATACTGAGCATTTGCTCATATCACTGGCTCCCTGCAGGCAGCTCAGCCTGACTACATCTCTGTGCTACAGGAAACCCCCAGCCTCAGACAGGAGGATCCCTGCAGGAACACTATACACTGATCTTTTTCTTCCCGTAGGAAATAAAAGTGTCCCATATAGTGTCCCACAAAGTGATTGGCTCTTCACCCTAAAGGGCCAGATGAGCTGATGCCCTGAATGAGGACCCAAGGAAGCCTCCTTCAGTTCTCACTTTTCCACTTAAACAATATCACCAGGGGTGACTTAATTAACTTCTTTGATTACCCCTGGTGATCTTTGAGAGTCTTGAAGCAATAGCCTGCTTCCAAGGTTGTCAGAGGGTGGGACAGTCTATTAATGGAATTAATTACATCAGCATATTCAAATAGCTAATATATGTACATATGATTATCTCACGCACCCATAAAGAGAAGTCTACAATCCACCATGACCCTTCAGAAGGGACTCAGGAAAACAGGAACACATTAGGGAAGTTCTTTACTATACTTAGACTGAGTACCAGAGCCCACAGGAACTGTTCGAAGGTAATTCCACTGAAGTCATATGGAATTCTGCTCTTTCTTTCTTTTTTTCTTTCTTTCTTTCTTTTTTTTTTTTGCAATTTTTATTAGATATTTTCTTTATTTACATGTCATATGATATCTCCTTTCTAATAATGATCAGTATTGACCCCGATGCTCCCCACATTGCTGACCTGTAGTCTCCCCGCTGTGACGAGAATAATAGTAGAGAAATGAGTGAGAGGAAGCCGACATCTTCCAACCATGTAATTAGCTATGTAGGGGATCCAGGAGGATGAACGGGAAGCCCTTTGCAAACTGCATGAAGCAGTCACAGGAATGGTAAACAACCTGGAAGGAGCAATTAGAATGTGCCAGAAGGAAACTTCACACTGGAGATGCCAATTAAAACTAGAGCCAAAATTCAAGACATGATCCCCCATATATAGGTGAAATACATATAAAACTTATAACAAATTTCAATTTGGCAAATGAGCCAAAGGGGTAGGCTCATTTGGTGGTCTAGGGATGAAGTTTGTGGGCTGAGAACAAGCCAGTCATTCTCAAAGCAACTACAGATTAATACTGTACCTGGGAACTCATCATGGGGAACTGACTAACCCTAAAATCTATGGCCAGCACCTTGAAGACTTTATAAAGAGAGGTCTTATCCATGTTGATACTAAAGGGTTAAAGCAGATCAGGAAATGCACAGGATTCATATCTCATGGAAAACTACCAGGGAAAATCAAGTTCAATATCCTTAAAAGATCAAGAGGCGAAAATCAGTGGTCCAAAACCTCTCCATAAACACAATCAAGACAAACAACCCTCTAGAAGACATTTACAAGCTACAGAGCCAATAAGAAGAATGTTCTCCAAGGCAGAGCTGACAAAATTCCAGCAAAACACAACTGGAACCTCACACACAGAGTGGGCTGAGTCCTGACAGAGACAGACAATAAAGGGGAGGGGTGTGTATCAAACATTAAATTACACAGAGACCTGAACAAATTAACCAAATATCAATTAAATTCTAATGAAAATAAACAACTATAATGCTCCTAGAGGGGCTGAGAAGATGCAAAGTTAGTCTCCTTCTAGGTACACAAGCACCAGAGTTCTGACCCTGGCACCCACTTAAAAGCTGCTGGGGATGTCAGTCCTTGTGTATTCCCAATCCACAGGGAACAGAGATAAGGCATCCAAAGCAGTCAAAATGCCACACCTTGTCTCAGTAACAGGCTCTGTCTCAATAGTAAAATGGAGAGAAGCCTACGTCAGGCTGCCACACACATGCACACACATGTGCACATGCAGTCACCCAGGTGAACATGAAACATGCACACATCATCCACATGTGCATGTACACACAAACACACACACATACATATCATATACAACACTGCCACCATATTCACATATACCATACACACCATATACATACAACATATACAGTCACCATATACAACATTCCAACCACACACACACACATCGTATATAACACTACCACCATATGCACACACATACCATACACATATACACACCATACATGCACACAAACTCACCATATACAACATTCCAACCACATACACACAACATATATAACACTACCACCATATGCACACACATACCATACACACATACACACCATACATATACACAAACTCACCATATACAACATTCCCACCATACACACACACATACCATACATATGAATTTTTTTTTACAACATCTACAATAAAATACCTGCAAACCAGCATAAGAAATTTTAAATGAAAAAGCCTAATTTAGAAAGCCTAAATTTAGTAAGTCTAATTTAGGGTGAAGTGATGACTTTTACCTACATCAAAACCACAATCTAAGGAAAAAGATATTAGACCTCTCTGATATACCTCACCCCGCTACTGGCCTTCCTGACCATAACCCAGTACACTTCGCTAGTATGTGAGAAGGAGAGGAAGGTGTGTCATAGGGACCAGTGTGTGGTATGGCAGAAACCAACAGGGACATAGTTCTCTTCCCAGGCTGCCAACCCATCCTCCTACCTCAGTGTCTGCCGTCCTCCCTGCAGGCCATAGATCTGAATCCAGGGACTGTGTCCTCACAGGGACAGCGTTTTCAGAAGAAAGGAGGAAAGCAGCAAGTGTGCACTTAGTAGGTGAGCTCTGGTTTTTTTTTGGGGGGGAGGGGGTTATGTGTGTGTGTACATTGTGTGTACATCATGTATGTACATTATATGTAGATCATGTGTGTACATTGTATGTGCGTATGAATATATACATCCTCTGTGTAATCCATCTATGTATATGTGTATATACATCCTGTGTGGGTTGTATGTGTACACAGCATGTGTACATCATGTGAGTATCATGTGTGAATGTGTGTATGCATTCTTATGTATATCATGTGTGTGTGTGTGTTTGTGTTGCATTTGTGTGTGTGTGCCTGTATTTGCACAGACAGGCAACTGTAATGAGCTCATCACATGAACAGATAGATCCACAGCAACCATTATACCAGGTTATTGAGGTACTGGTGAATCTAAATATTTTTCTTTCAATTCTCTTTGATGAGAATTATAGTTACATATAGTAATTCTATTGTTAGAAAACAACAGCTTTTCCCTGTAATATTCAGAATCTCATAGCAGACAAATGTCAGCTAAAGTGAGCTGATGCACTGTATAGGGTGGAGCAGCTTAATCCAACCTGCTTGGTCCCACAAGCCTCTGGGGGCTCTGAGTGATCAGTATTTGTCTAATGACTGTGTCTTTTTAAACAGGGATGTGCAGTATGACAGGCACAGTGTTTGTCTTATCATATCCATCCTCCACAGTATTCTTCACAGTTGACACATCTCTCAGAACAGACAAACAGACACACACACACACACACACACACACACACACACACACACACACAAGAAAAAAAACTTTTTTCCCCCAGAAAACTGATAAAACAATGTACCTTAAATGAGGTCACCCAGACTCAGAGGCAGAAGCCATGTCCATTCTGAGGCAGATGTCAGCTGCTTTTTGTCCACATGCATCTATGCAGATAGACAGGTGGGACAATGCCAGGAAGCTAGAAAGGAGCCCAAGAGAGGGGAACCGTTACTTTTATTGGGAAATTAACCTATATGGAAAGCTCAGTATTACCAAACTCTAAAAAGTCAGAATTGATTGTATTAGCACCTGGCCATGTCTGAGAAATTCTCAATTCCTAGTTATATTCCACTAGGAATTGCTGCTCAAATTCACTTTCAGGTGTATTTCCTCTTCTGATCAGCCAAGGGGATTCCTGAAGGTATCCAGGTAGGCAAGAGAACCCAAGAAGAGATAAGAATGAAAACCCAGTGCAGATTGACTTATCAACCTGGATCAGACTTCAGGGAGTCTTATACTAGGCAGTTTGTTTTAGGTATATTTAAACACTAGAATTTGGAAAGGGCCTCCAGGTAACAATAATTCCCATAATGATTCCAACTCCTGGCTCACAATAAAATGTAAGGTGTGGCTACACAGAAACTCCTTTACAACGTGTATATGACTATGAGGGAAGGTTCTCTAGTTAAAAGGTCTAGAATCTAGTGCGCTCTCTGACTAATAGCATAGGGGTTAGCAGGCCATAAAGTACACGTGGCATCTTTTCTAAAGAAGGGTAATAGTATAGGAAGGGAAGAATCTGGAATAATCATTGTGGGACGTTTGGGTGAGGTCTGCCTCCACAGGTACCAAAGAGGTCACAAGGTCATTAAGAAAATCCACTTCCAGCCTTCTGGATGGAATATGGGTGCCCTGGACTACTTGCCACCTGACCCTATCTGACCTTGGGGTTAGAGGTGAGGTGGCACAGAATCAATGACCCAGACTCTGGGAACAGGTAAGAAAGGCTGTAACAAACTCATCTGAGCCTGATGTAAGCTCCTTTAATACCCTCCAACTACACTCCATTAGTCCCAAGAAAGCATCTCTTTTAAACAGCAGTTTCTGATTGGCCGACATTGTCTGTGTCAGAAATCCTTGGTCTCTCAAGCAGTCCTCAATTAGGTCCTCCTGCAGAAGATGCTTTTTTGGCTGTTCAGCCCCCTGGCATTTACATAGAGGTGACCCCACTGTTTTTGCTACATATGGGTACCTTAATTAGGTTTGCACTGCTGTGAAGAGACACCATGACCAAGGCGACTCTTATAAAAGAAAACATATGACTGGGGCTAGCTTAACAATTTCAGAAGTTAAGTCCATCCTTGTCATGGCAGGAAGCACAGCACCATCCAGACAGAAACTGTGCTAGAGAAGGAGCTGAGAGTTCTACATCTTGATCCAGAGGCAGTCAGGAGAGGATTCTTCTGCAGACAGCCAGGAGGAGGGAGGGTCTCTTCTGCACTGGGCAGAACTTGAGCACTAGGAGCTCAAAGCCCACCCCCACAGTGACATACTTCCTCCAACAAGGCCACACCTAAACCAACAAGACTACACCTACTCCAACAAGGCCACACTTATTCCAACAAGACTACACCTATGCCAACAAGGCCAAACCTCCTAATAGTGCCACTTCCCACACTCCAAGCATATTCAAACCACTACAGCAGGTATTTGATTTTTATCTCCTCCACTGAGGAGACACCCTTGGGTAATGAACCTTCCTGGTTCTCCTGAGTGCATCTCTGTGAGTACAAGGACCTCTGAGATCCCACCAATCAGTGATGATGTTGAAAAAAAAATGGCACCCTGGTTTTGAATATCTCTATGTATTTCACTACTTCTACTGAGTTTATTTCATTTTGGCATCTTTCTCTCAACTTCCATAAGTTTTCATTATGATGTATGGGACAAGTAAAAAATTTAATACTCAGGAAAAGAAAACACCCCAAATAATGTTACCAGACATTATAAAAGTACTTATTATGTTAGTATTCTATTGTCAGATACACACAGAGAATGGAGAGCCCAAGGGATGTCTCAGCAGCTAAGGGTGCTTCCAAGCCTGTTGCCAAGTGGGAAGGACAACCAGAGTATGAACCCCAGGACCACAGGTGAGATGGGAGAACTGAGTCCAGGAGGTTATTCTCTGATCACTATGGTCACTATAATACAACAACACACACATCCATAAATATAAATAAATAAATACATACATACATACATACATACATACATACATACATACATACATACATAAAAACATTCTTGGTAGACTTATATATTACCATGAGTTGTTTTTTGCAGCTGCCGCCAGGCCCTGGTCCTACACTGTCTCCTTGGTCTATTGGAATCTGTATCCACTCTAACCTTGTTATCTGTGAGGACAGGCCTGGAGCATACCTCTTTAGGTGGACTGGCCAAGACTACTTGGATCTAAGAGAGCTGCCATAGTAACACCAGACTCCTCTGACATCAACCTTTTGATCTTATCTTTCTGTAAAGGGCATGGCCTCCAGTGACAGTTGCCATGATGACAATCATGAAGATGCATGAAAGGAGTGAGGAGACTTGGTGCCCAGAAATGAAATGCACATCCCGCTCTCCACAAGACCTCTCTAGGTTGAGAGTCATTCCCAGGTCTGTTCCCCACTTTTTTCCCACCTGAGGCTAATAGCAAAAGGTTTCTTCATTTGACAACTGTCACTCAGTCTTGCCATTGTTCCTAGAATTCCAAGGAGGTGAGGGGATAACACAGGTTAATGTCCAAACTTGGCAATGAGACTAGTGAGATAGCTCAATGGATAATGCCCTAGCCTTGAAAGCATGAGGCCCTGAGTTTAAGACACCAAATCCCCAGAACCAATGTAAAAAAAAACAGGTAGGGTAGCTTCAATCCCTGCAGAGAGAAGGGAGGTGCACATGGGCATGTCCTTGCATTCACAGGTAATGAGCTTCATATACGCAGCTGCAAACAAGGGGAAGGCTAGGATGAACTACCAGGATTGTCTTCTGCATGATGCTCATGGACTGTGTGATGGTTTAAATGATGATGACTCCCACAGCCTCACAGATATGAATGCTTAGTCATTAGGGAGTAGCACTACTTGTGAAGGAGTAGGAGGAGGGTCCTTGTTGAAGGAAGTGTGCTGTGTCACTGGGGGTGGCTTTGAACTTTCAAAAGCCCAAGCTAGGCCTAGTGTCTCTCTTTACCTGCTGTCTGCAGAACACTCAGCTATTTCTCTATCATCACGTCTGCCTGTGGTGGTGCCTATTCCCAGCCCATGCCAGTAGTAGATGAAACCTCTGAAGCTGTAAGCAAGACCCAGTTAAATGCTTTTCTTTATAAGAGTTGCTGTGGTCATAAGGTCTGTGATGGTTTTCATATGCTTGGCCCAGGAAGTGGCCTCTATTAGGTAGGAACTGTGGCCTTGTTGGAAATGATGTGTCATTGTGGGCATGAGCTTAAGACCCTCACGATAGCTGCCTGGAAGTCAGCCTTCTACTAGCAGCCTTCAGATGAAGATGTAGAACTCTCAGTTCTGCCTGTACCATGCCTGCCTGGATTCTGCTATGCTCCTGCCTTGATGATAATGATCTGAACCTCTGAACCTATAAGCCAGCCCCAATCTAATGCTGTCCTTATAAGAGTTGCCTTGGTCATGGTGTCTGTTCACAGCAGTAAAACCCTAACTAAGACAGAACCTCTTCACATCAATAGAATGGTGACTAAGACACATGTCCTCCCTGAATCCTCACAAAAATATAGAAATAAACTTAAAAATTGGTAACATATTCATAAATTATTAAAATGACAAGGGATTTTTGGAGCATGTCTTAGTTTAAGTGCTCAGACACAATTTTCTTGGATTCCCTCAAATCATAAATCAAATGTCCCTATACGTTGCCCAGGTTCTGGGTGGCAAGTAACACTACACATGTATAGTTGATGTTGTCCTGACACATCAGCCTAGAGACACATTGACACTAATCTGCCTCTCAGCACATGTCCTGTGACATCATCTCCAGTGTGAGGCCTCAGGCCCTGATTTCCAAGTAGGGCAGCTTGGGAAAAGCAGACCTTCTAGAGAATCAATCTGCTTCATGGGACACTACAGTGTCACATGATGCTTTTCCTCAAACAGATGAAAGGAATTAAGGAGACACCATTTCTTCTTCAGAAAACAAGGTTTATTTGAAGCCAAGTTTCTCTGTCTCTGGAGCATTTTCCCCTCTGGTGTGAAGGCTGACAACCTGCTATGCCAAATTTGTTTCTTTCCCTCCTTTAATATATTTTTCAGTTTCATCTTTTCAGAGAAGGAAGAGGCACACACTAACCATGGAAGTTTCTGAGGCATGCAGAAACC
>JADRCD010236010.1:13397-26817 GCA_019843815.1 Montemys delectorum
CCAAGGTATGCACCACCATGTCCAACTACTCTATTTTTTTTATTTTGTGGTGTGTGTGTGTGTGTGTGTGTGTGTGTGTGCCCATGCGTGCACATGATCATATGCTTGCTCATGCGTATCAAGTAAGTACCCACAGAAGCCTGAAGGGGACATTAGATGCCTTGGAGCTGGAGTTACAGGCATTTGGGGGATCTGATATAGGTGCTGTGATCCAAATTCCAATCCTCTGACAAAGGAAGGGGAAGCACGCTTACCGGCTAAAGCATCAATCCAGACTTTTCCTGTTTTATAAACAGCAGTGCTCCTGCTCCTGACAGACAGTGTTAAATAGTACCCAGGAGCCATCTTTCCAGCCCTCTCTCTCCTCTTTATTTTTGGAAGGTATACAGCCACATTGCTTG
This sequence comes from Montemys delectorum, assembly GCA_019843815.1. Lineage (NCBI taxonomy): Eukaryota > Metazoa > Chordata > Mammalia > Rodentia > Muridae > Montemys > Montemys delectorum. The sequence goes on from JADRCD010236010.1 coordinate 13,799, forward strand.
GCTTTTATTTCTGTGTTTATCAGTTCCCTCCTCCCTGACACTAAGTCTTGGAGAAGGAGAATCCCAGTCAGCGATCAGAGGAGACTGAACAGCCAGCACAGTCCCACAGGGGTGCTCAAGAATTACTTTGTTGTCTGAGCATTAAAACACACAAAGGTGCCAAGTGGGACGTTCTGAGGATAACAGGCTCAAGAGGCTGGATCTCCGGGTGCTTCTTAAAAGGGATGTTACCAGGATCGACAGCAAGGTCTCCCTTCTTTCTCAGTCAAGGGGGATACAAAAGAGAGTTTAGGGAAGTCTGGGGTACACTCCTGCAATCCCAGTACTGGGGATGCAGAGGGAAAGGACCCTAAGTTTAAGGGCAGTCTGGTCTACAAAGCTAGTTCCATTAGAGCCAGGGCTACACAGGGAAGCCGTGTCTCAAAAAACTAAATAAACGAGCAAAACCCCAAGGTCTCTCTCTCCTACCCTCACCATCTTCCCGGAAGTCCTCATGGAGTCTAGACTTGGAGCAGAGGAAGCCCTTGAAGCTCTCATCACTTCTCCGGGGGAACTTCTAAACCCCACGCCCTAACTATGTCCTGCCACAGGCCTTGAGAAGCATTTATCTCACTGCGCTTTCACTTACAGAGAAAGAGTGTAGGTCGGGCGCCAAACTCAGGCCATGCCCTTCAGTCGCTCTAAGGACCCCAACTCTGGGCTTCAATTCCTATGTGGAAAGATAGACATCCCTGCTTGTCCCCTCACCAAGATGATGAGAGCTGAGGACTCGGCTGACTACGGGACGCCTGCCAGAGGTGGCTAGGGTTACTATCATTCCAGCCGCCAGCCATCTTGCACCCATAGAAATCGGGACCAGCCAGATGAGGCCAGCTCTTGAACACGTACCGTCCTTCTTTATGTTCAGTCTTCTTAACTGAGAGACCTCCACTTCTCCTTAAGAATGAAAGACAGAAAGATGTGTTTTGGAGATTGCCACTCCCCACCTAGAGACTTGATCCCTGGGTGCTTGTCTGTGGGTCAGAGGGTGCTCACAGCAGGAGCAATAGGGTCCCCGGGACCCTCCCTGACTTCCTATCCCTCCAGAGGCCTAGCCCTGTCCTTCCTTCCATCTCTCCTGTGTTGACAGCCCTGCCAGAACGGGTCTCAGGTCATTGGTGGGCCCCTCTGGCCCCTGGATGGACAGCTTCCTGCTGTCCTTGGAGCTTATATACTTACCCCCAGCTGAGCCGGAACCTCTCCTTCGGAGTCCTGGAAATGAGAAACTCAGTGTCAGTGCCAGGTGGGCCAAGGCTCTTTGCCAGGTACTTTCACCCTGGGGAGAGGCCAGAGGTGACTAAGAAGAGGCTCTAAGACAGTGGTTTTCAACCATCCTACTACTGCGACCCTTTCAAAGAGTTCTTCATGTTGTGGTGATCCCTCCCCCAACCATAAAATTACTTCGTTGCTATTTCATAACTATAATGTTGCTATTGCTATATACCATAATGTAAATATCTGATATACAGAATATCTGATATATGACACACACACCCCAAAGGCGTTGAGACCCACAGGTTGAGAACCACTTTTCTAGGTAATGTTCGAGCCATAGGATCCAAGGGACCTTTCCTAGCTGGTTGATATCTACTTCCTCTCGCCTGGACCTCCATTTCCATGTCCCACAACCCCTCTCCTGCCTGTTCATGCAGCCAGGTCCCTAGTGAGTCTGGAGTTCCCATGTCTCACGGTTGTGACCCTGAGAGTACTCCACCAGGACAATGCCCAGACCCCACTGAACTCCAGAATCCTGACTTCCTCCCCTTGCTGGGTACTCACCTGACTCCCCAGCAGGCACCATTTCTCCAGCAGCACCTGCACGGAAGGAGAATCAGTGAGCACACACATGAATGGTGCCCTCCTGAGAAGGACGTCTAGGGAAGAGGGTAGGGCCTACCTGGAGACTTACACTGGTTGGGTGTAGGCTGGGCGGGGACGGGAGCAGGCTGGGACAGTTCCTGCTCCGTTTACAGGGAAGTCGATCCCCACCACAAGCCAAGGGAAGCTAGTACTTTTTATTTAAAACAAATGAAACGGGCTGGAGAGATAGCTGAGTAGTGCTAAGATGCACACAAGCTCCCATGGCTCTGGTTTTGGGGGAGTCTGATGCCCTCTTCTGGCCTCTCTGGCACTGCACTTATGCATAAACCCACATTCAGACACACACATATAAAATTAGGTGGCAGGAGAAACAGCTCCTCTTGATTCCTCTTTCAGAGGATGTGGGTTCGGTCCCCACCCTCGTGCCAACTCACATCTGTCTGGGAGAGCGGACCCCCTCGGCAGCCTCTACAGGCAAGCACATGGTACACAGACACACATGCAGGCAAAACACTCATACATATAAAGTAAACAAACCTTTAAGATAATGAAAGTAAAACCAATATTAAAAACAAAACAAAATGAAATAACAGCAAAGAAACCAGCCGTGGGTTCTCTAGTACATAGACAGACAGATAGATAGATAGATAGATAGACAGATAGATAGATAGATAGATAGATAATAGACTAATTCAGATAAGCAAATAAAGCAAGATCACCCACAATGCCAGCACCCAGCACAGACTCATGTGCTGCATAGTCTCCCTGCTCTGGGTGTGCCTGTGTTCTTTCTGTTTCTCTGGGTCATTACCCGGAGTTAGGGGAGTGGGTAGATATTGAGGGTCCCAACATTTTCACTGGATAGTGTGCATCTGCCAGGCTCCTTGATGAACTAGGCCAATCTGTGGACTCTCCTTCTTTGTTGTAGTGCCACTGACCAAAGTTCTCTGTCATTTACACTTCATCTCTGTGTTCTCTTTATCTCCTCACCATCATACAGGGCTCTTGGAAACAGTTCCTAAATGCAGACAGGGGATCTGAGCCTTTCTTAAACCATGCAGGGTTTCAAGATAGTGGGATGGATCATAACCCATCTTCTGCTAGCAAAACTCAGGGTCAGTTGTTTTTTGTGACCAGTCAAGACCATGCTGAAAGTCAGGGTTTCAGTCAGCATGGAAGGCTGACAGCCCTTGATCCATTGTAATCATGGTAGAGGGGACCAAGTCCCACCTGAATGGCTGCAGCCTCACTCCCCCATTTGTATCTGCCTGAGAGCCTTCAGATCATGAAACTCTACCCCTGTGTGCCCACTGGGCTCTTGGGCCCTCACAGTTCTCTTTTTCAAGGTCAGGAGACAAGTAGTTACCTCCAGAGAGCTGAAGCTCATCCCTCAGCACCTCCAGTTCCCCATAGTCAGCACCTGGGCGGAGACAAACCTTGGTTAAGTCCCTCCAGTGTCTGAGGACCACCTACATCTCCCTACATCTGAAGTCTCCAAAAGGCAAAACTGTTACTCACGCTTGCCCTCAGTGCTCCTAGGAGTTGCTATGTTCCATCACTGAGAAGGGACTGCAGATCTGACAGGATGGGGGTCTCAGTCAAGAGTAATTACCAGGGGCTGGAGAGATGGCTCAGAGGCTAAGAACACTGGCTACTCTTGCAGAAGATCCAGGCTCAGTTTCCAGCACCCACATGGCAGCAAACAATTGCCAGGTTTAGGTGAACCTTACATCATCGTCTGGCCTCTGTGGGCACAGGCACATATATGGCTCACACACGTCCAGGTAGGCAAAACATCCATACACATAAATAAACCTCTACATTTTTATAGAAAAAGAGTAGTCGCCATTCATTAAGGTGCATAGAGCTGTACTGGGTGATTTATACGGGTTGTTTCCATTTGGTTCTCATAGAGAATGGAGAAGGTACCAATGCATGCCTGGCTATTATGCAGGCAAAGCATCTGAGGCTCAAAAGTTCAGTTAGAGCTCAGGGAACAGCGTAGTGGGAAAGAGCTTGCCCAGCCTGGGAGAGGGACTGGTCTGATCCCAGCACAGGGATGTGGGTGATAGAGGAAAAAAAATTAAAATGATTCTACCAAACTTACAGGGTAAGGAGTGACTCTACAGGTCTCTCATAAAACCTGCACTCCTGCTTTTTTATTTGTAGTTGCTATTTTATTTTATTCATTTATTTATCACCACCACCACCACCACCACTACCACCACCACCATCTTGGGTACTGGACCTTGAACACAGGGCTTCTGCATGCTAAACACAGACTTCACACATTGAGCCACATCCAAGATCCCCCCCACCTAGCTGTATCTCTAAAACTGGAACCCAAGCTCAACTCCAGCATCATAGGCAGCATTTATTAAACACTTTATGTATACCAGGCTCTGCACTAGACATTCATTCGTTAATTCTCATTCTCTCCAAGGCATTCTCATAAAATTTATTTATCTGATTTCCCAGGACTGGACAGCTGGCTCGAACCTTAAGAGCACTGGCTACTCTTGCAGAGGACCCAGACTGGATTCCCAGCCCCCACCCACAAGTCGTCTCAGAACAATCTATGACTCTAGTTCCAGGGCGTCAGGTACCTTTTTCTGGCCTTCCTGGGCACCACACACACACAGAGTACACATACATACATGCAGGCAAAACACTCACACGCGTAAGTGATACGGTTTTTTTTGTTTTTGTTTTTTTTGGGTTTTTTTGTTTTGGTTTTGGTTTTTGGTTTTTGGTTTTTCGAGACAGGGTTTCGCTGTGTAGTCCTGGCTGTCCTGGAGCTCACTCTGTAGACCAGGCTGGCCTCGAACTCAGAAATCCACCTGCCTCTGCTTCCCAAGTGCTGGGATTAAAGGCGTGTGCCACCACCACCCGGCAGTGATATGGTTTTTTAAAGGAAGATGTTGAGGTTGTAGCTCATTGTAGCTCAGTGGGAGAGCAAGCCCTGGGTACCACCCCAGTATGGCAAAAATAAAGGAGCAAACAAATAAGCACATAGATATATCTAGATATATCTCACAACTTCACCATCATAATTAGTTTGTTTGTTTGTTTTTTTGGTTTTTCGAGACAAGGTTTCACTGTGTAGTCCTGGCTGTCTTGGAACTCACTCTGTAGACCAGGCTGGCCTCGAACTCAGAAATCTGCCTGCCTCTGCCTCCCAAGTGCTGGGATTAAAGGCGTGTGACACCACCACCCGACTCCATAATTACTATTAATATTTTTATGTTTTTATGTTTTGTAACCTGTTCTTTTTGTAATATTTATTTGCATGGGAGCATGGAGCTCACATCACAGTGCACATGCAGAGGTCAGAGGACAATAAGTTTTGGAAGTTAATTTTCTTTTGGGGGTAAGGGGTGTCCCAGGCATCCAGTTCAGGGCATCAAATTTGGCAGCAGGTGCCTTTAACCCATTGAGCTATCTCACCAGCCCCCTTCTTCCTGTTCTCTGTATGACTTTTTTAAAAAAAGATTTATTATTTTATTTTATGTATATGAGTACACCATAGCTATCTTCAAACACACCAGAAGAGGGCATCAGATCTCATTACAGATGGTTGTGAGCCACCATGTGGTTGTTGGGAATTAAGCTCAGGACCTTGGAAGAGCAGTCAGTGCTCTTAACCACTGAGCCATCTCTCCAGCCCTCTGTGTGACTTTTTTTTTTTTTTTTGAATATATATGAGACCAACTGAGTTCTGTGACTTGGTACCTATCATGTCAGAGCTAGAGAAGCACTCATCAAAAACAAAGCAGAGTGTGAGGGCACATGCTTTCCTGGTCTACATGGAGAGTTCTAGGATAGCCAAGGCCACACAGTAGAACCTGCCTCAAAACAAACAAACAAACAAACAAACAAAACTGACAACCATGACTGTCACCAAGACAGAGCCCAGCTTTCTACTTCTGTCTGTTGGTTGTGGCTATTGTAGGGTGTTGAGTTGGTTATCTCCCCTTCCGTCCTGTACGAACAACAACACCATGAGGCACCTCTTCACAGGGCCCCACTGAGAAGCTCAGCAGCGAAGTAGGAAGCAAAGAAAAGATGGGAAGCCTGCTGCCTACCAGGAGGGCTGTCCCTGCGGGGCTTCCTTCTGTGTTTCCTGGGACCTCTGGAGTGCTGGTCCTCATCGCTGCTGTCTGTGAGGAGCAAACACAAGCTGAAGGGCTTCAGTCGGAAGGAACTACAACCACAATGGCTCTAGTGGACATCTTCAGTGCTCCCACACTACAGAGGAAGGAGCTCGGCCCGGCTGCGGGCTAGGACAGTGGCCTCCAACTTTCTGTCCTCTCTGTGTTGTGTGACTGAGCCCTACCTCTGCTGCTACCTAGAGAGGTTTTCCTGAGGAGGCAACCAAGTTCCATGACACACCATCTTATAGAGTCCACCAAGCACAGTGCTGCATCATCTCTATCCTCATGACGTCATAGGACCCTGGGTGTCTGCCACGTGTTCTACTTGCCAGGAGTGTCTTTCCAACTTGTCTCCTTGATGATGAAGTTAAGCTGATGTCATACGTCCTATAGAAACCCTAATCATATTGCTTAAGGTGCTTAATTGCATATTGACTCTGTCCTCCCTGCCTTGAGTCAGTCACCATGATGGCTGGGTGATGTCTGTGTGTCCAACTACCTATGCCCCTGAAGGTCACAGCCTGCATCATCCAATGCCTCAGGCTGCCTAGCCTGGAGGGAGGTAAAACAAAGTTGAGTTGTGTATACCTTAGACTAGTCAGTGGACTAAGAATTCAGAGCCAGGAGTTTCTGGCTACAGGGCTTTCTCCAAGGACTACCAAGATGGCCCTAGATGAGTTCCCTCCATATGCTTGGGGACTTCCTGGTCAATTGTGTATTCATTAAAATAAATCCAGGCAATCAAGTTAGCTGTGCTTCTAAGTCAGTGTTCATGTAATTTCACCTGACACAGAGGAAGAGTTGTCCAGTAGTAACCAATGGGAGATGGTTCTAAGACTTGCCGCACATACCAAAACCCACGGCTATGACAGTCCCCTACACACAACAGTGTGGTGTTTGCGTAGAAAACATGTCCTCTTGTGTTGTTTTTCTTAACTTTAAAAATGTTTATTATGTGTGTGGAAAGTACATTCAAATGTATATTTATCTTAATGGATAAGATTTTGAGTGACTTTATTCCCACCCTTTTTTACTTTTGGGACAGGGTCTCACTATGTAGTCCTGGCTAGTCTAGAACTCACTATGGAGACCAGAATGGCCTCAGGTTTGTGACAGTCTGTCTCTGAGTGCTGGAATCACAGGCATGTGCCACCATGCCGAACTATTTCCCCCTTTTCTATATTTTACACATATACATCGGTGAGAAAGAAAAAGTATCTTCACTGCAAAATATCAAGCAATATAGAAAATATAAATAAAATAAAACTTACCCCAGTTTCTATCAACCAGGGATAGTGTCAATCAACAAGTGACTGACATCATTTCAGCTTTGCCTAGGATTTAGTCATAATGTAAATTTTGGGTTTACATGGTTTGTTTGTTTGTTTGTTTTTAAGATTTATTTATTTATATGAGTACACTGTATCTGTCTTCAGACACACCAGAAGAAGGTGTCAGATGCCATTACAGACGGTTGTCGGCCACCATGTGGTTGCTAGGATTTGAACTCAGGACCTCTGGATAGAGCAGTCAGTGCTCTTAACCACTGAGCCATCTCTCCAGCCCTGTTTGTTTTTATTTTGCTTGCTTTGGGCAGGTTTCCTGTATAACCAGGCTAGTCTGGAAAGGCCTGTTTGTCTTTCTGTCTCTGCTTTCCAAGTACAATACAAGTGTATACACGTGTATACCACCATCCTTGGCTTACTTTAGTAGTTATTCATTGATGTAGCCCAGGCTAAGGATGGCCATGCACTTCTGATCCTACTGCCTCTATTTGCTGGACGGTTGGATTATAGATGTGTGTCGCCATTCCAGGTTTGTGCTGTACTATGCTGTGCTGCGCTGTGCCGCGCCGTGCCGTGCCGTGCTGTGCTGTACTGTTCTGTTCTGTTCTGTGCTGTGCTATGCTGGGCTGTGCTGGGCTGGGCTGGACTGGGCTGTGCTAGGCTGGGCTGTGCTGGGCTGGGCTGTGCTAGGCTGGGCTGGGCTGTGCTGGGCTGAGCTGGGCTGTGCTGTGCTGTGCTGTGCATTAGTGCAGGGCTCTGTGCTAAATAAGTACCAGCAGAGCTTCAGCCCAAGCCTAGGAATCTTTCAGTAAATAAAATTGGAAGCTCAGGCCCACCATGTAAATTAGACCATAGTGCCGCAGCTCCAGTTGAACAGGCAGAATTGAAGAGAACACTGCCCAGTCCCTGAAAGAACTTCAAGGACTCTCAAGTTTGTTACAGAGCCTTCTTAATGCAGGTAGTATAGCCTCCATGTGCTTCACCTATAAAACGAGACTACAAAAGCATTACAACTTCTTCAGTGGGGTCCTATGACGATTGGCTGAGTTCTTACATACCAAGTAATTGGAAGAGTGTCTAGTTTACATAAGAACTCATTGATGTTGCTATAAACTCAGTCCTATATGTTTTCTAAATTTATTTATCTTTATTTTTATTTTTTGTTTTTTTGTTTTTTCGAGACAGGGTTTCTGGCTGTCATGGAGCCTGCTCTGAAGACCAGGCTGGCATCGAACTCAGAGATCTGCCTTTCTGCCTCCTAAATGTTGGGATTAAAGCACTGCCCAGCTACTAAATTTATTTTTATTAGTGTGTGTGTGTGTGTGTGTGTGTGTGTGTGTGCACGCGCTCGTTACTGGGGATGGAACCTAGGTCTCTATATTTACAAGGCAAGCACTGTACCATCAAGTCACATTCCAGTTCTAAGAATGTTTGCTATATATACCTGAGGAGGAGGAAGAAGATGAGGAGGAAGAGGAGGAAGAGGAAGATGAGGATGAGGAGGAAGACTTGTCTCTCTCATATCGCTCCCGGGCCTTCCCGTGTTGCTTGTGGAACTCTGTCTCTTGGTCTGGAGGCATACAGGGAAGGTATGAGTTTTTCTTGCCCCTTACCCCATCCCTGGCAGCAGTACAGCCTCTTCAGGGAGCACTCATCAAGCCAAGAGGGAGGACTATTCTCTTAAAACTATAAGGCTGATGGAAAGTGTATAAGATCAAGGTCCTCAGAGACCCTTGGGTAGGGGTGGGGAAGTCAATGATAGCCCAAGGCAAACATTCCTTTGCATACATACTCTAGAAAAGAGACTTCGAAGCCCTGCATCCTACCCCACCCGGAAACATTCAGACTCAGAGCCGGTCCGATTCAGGGTTCTCTAAGTCGCACAGAGGGCAGCCTATGATCAAGCGCTAAACTCTCCCTTCCTTCAACAGTAGGCGCATGACACCCTTCCCACCTACTAGAGACTCTCCCCACTTCCAGCACAAGATGCCCAGAAACTTCTCGAGATCTGAGGAGCGGCTGAGGACCTGCCCAACTAGTAAGTGTGGGGAACAGGCGGGAGCGAGCATGTGCATGGAAAATCGCTTCTCTGCTTCAGCTTTGCTGAGGCCGTCATGCCACGTGACCTAGCAGCGTCTTTGATGACGGCCCCACTCATGCTGGAGTCTCCCCGATGAGGCTGTGCTCAGGGTCTGAGGAGGCAAACTTACAGCCATCTTCTGTTTCCCTGTGGACTCCACTGCTGTCTTGGGAAGAAGATCCTGAAGCCTCCATGGCTTTCCCTAGGGGAAGAACAATGAGTTGTTAACTTCACTTTAGTTAATGTTCTTCATATGTAAAGAGCTTGACAAATGAATAAGGAGAGGAAGGGAAACATCCAACATTTAATGTTATAAGGAATTTTTTTTTTTTTTTTTTTTTAGGGCAGAGTCTCTCCATGTAGTTCTGGCCGGCCTGGAATTTGCTATGTAGTCCAGGCTAGCCTTGAACTTATAGAGATCTATCCGCCTGCCTCTGCCTCCCAAGTGCAAAGACTAAAGGCATGTGCCACCACTCCCAGAACCATTTTTATTTTAAAAACATATTTATTTGTTGATTTGTTTAGTATGTTGCCTTCAAATGCATAACATGCATGGAGGGCACAGGATAACTTGTGGAATCGGTTCTCTTCCTCCATCTTCCTCTCAAGGGTTAAATCAGACCATCACGATTGACAGCAGGTGGTCTTACCCACTAAGCTACCTCAGCTTCAGGAAAATAATTTAGAAAAAAAAAAGGAGACCAGAGATACACAGCAATATGTTGTCTCAAATAAATGAATCAAAAACAAACAAACAAACAAATATACCTCAGGAGAATTTGAATATTGATCATATTTTGATAACATGAAAATCTTTTAGGCTGGATAGATAGCTAACTAGCCTCTTAAGCCTGATAGCCTGAACTCAGATCCCTAGAATCCATGTAAAGGCAATTTGAACCTCTGTAATCCTAGTGTACCCCTATGGTAGGAAGGTGGGAGGAGTCAGAATTGCTCAATTGTAGATCAGCTAACACAACACACTCAGCAGTGAACAGCAGAGGCACCCTGTCTCAAACAAGACAGAAGGCAAGGCTCAACAGGTAAGGCGTCTTCTGACCTCCCACTCCACGTGGCTGCCTGCAAACACACAGAGCTTTTCTGACTTGGGCATGGTGAAATGCCCACAGTGCCCACTTTCTGGGGGGCTAAGGGCAGAAGCGTCGTTTGAGGTTTGGAGTGTGACATCAGCCTATGAAACAGAGTATAAGACTCTCAAAAGCAACAACAACAAAACCTTTTTAAAGGTGTGCTGGTTATGTTACTATTAGGATTTTGTTTTATTTTGTTTTCTAAAAGCAAGATCTCACTGCATAACCCTAGCAAGTCTTACTGTGTAGACCGGGGTGGCCTGCAATTCACAGAGGTCTGCCTGCCTCTGCCTCCTGAGTGCTGGGATTTAAGGCGTGTGCCACTTACCCAGCAGGTTTTATTATTGTTGTTTGTTCCTTTGCTTTTAACACTGTTACTTATGCAAGAGTATGTGGGTACACGGGAGTAGAGGTCAGAGGTCAGAGAACAGCTTTCAAGAATTGATTCACTTTCTAGACAGAGGTGGCGCACACCTTTCGTCCCAGCACTTGGGAGGCAGAGCCAGGCGGATTTCTGAGTTCCAGGCCAGCCTGGTCTACAGAGTGAGTTCCAGGACAGCCAGGGCTATACAGAGAAACCTGTCTCAAAAAAAACCCCAAAATCCAAAAACCCACCAAAAAAAAAAAAAAAAAAAACCAAACAAACAAACAAAAAGAATTGATCCGCTTCTCAGCCATGCAGATCCTGGGAATCAAACTCGGATGCTTAGGCTTGGCATCAAGTATTTTACCCCCAGAGTCATCTCACCAGCCTCTGTGTGATTGCTAAGTAGTCCAGGTTAGCCTCAAACTAACGGCAAGTCTGCTGCTTCAGCCTTCTGATCCTTCTTACATCTCTACTTTTTACTTAAAAAAAAAAAAAAAATAAGATCTGTTTATGTAAAGATAGAAAAACAGCGGGAGTTGGAGAGATGGGTCAGTCAGCATTATGAGCTCTTGATACAGCTGGGCATGGTGGTACCCAGCAGTTTGGAGGCAGAGACCAGGGCTGGTCTACACAGGGAGTTCTAGACCAGCTACACTGTGAACCCTTGTCTCAAACAAACAAAGAAGCAAAACAAAACTGAGCGAAGAGCACTAGCTACTCTTGCAGACATCCTGAGATCCATTCCCAGCACCCACGTGGTGCCTCACAATGTTCCAACCTCCAGTTCCATGGGGTCCTACTATATAGTCTTGGAGGGGCACTGCGGGTACAGTGTGATGGTTTGAAAGAAAATAGCACTGATCGGCTCACAGGGAGTGGCGCTGTTAGGGGCGTGGCCTTGCTGGAGTGGGTGTGGCCTTGCTTGAATAGGTGTGGCTCTGTTGGAGCAAGTGTGTCACAGTTCCCTTCCTGCTGCCTGCTGATCCTGACATAGAATTCTCAGCTAGTTCTCCAGCACATGTCTTCCTGCATGCTGCCATGTTTCCTGCCATGATGATAATGGACTAAACCTCTGACCTATAAGCCAGCCCCAATTAAATGTTTTCCTTTATAAGAGTTGCCTTGGTCATGATGTCTCTTCACAGCAATAGAAATCCTAAGACACATACAGTGCACAGACATACATACAGACAAAACACCTAAACACATACAAGTATTTTTTTAAAAAATGCTACCGTATATGTGTATTGTGTCAATCATTTTACAGAAAGCATGTGTCCATGAGTCCCTGTGCACTAGTGACACACCCACCAGGATCAGCCCTCACCTGTGAATTGTCATTTCCAAACAATAAAAGATCTTTTGAAAGGTGGTCTGACCCTTATAATAATCCTGCAGGGTCAGATTTGCTATCCATCTATACGAGGGAGTGTTGGCTCACAGAGATATGGTCTTGCTGGGACTCCAGAGCTCAAGTTCCATCTATCACACCTAGAAACAGTGACCAGGGACACAAACTAGCTCGAGAGCCACTGTGGAGGCAGGACAGAAGGCTTATGGATGAAGCTGGTAAAGACCAGACCAAGAGCTGAGTCCATGCTCCGCTTTCCTGAGCTTCTGAGAAGTCACTAGGAGTCACCAGAGGTGTGCCTGCAAGTGGGGGACTCAGAAAACCCTGATGTCTAGAAGAGCAGATTTGGGGGGTATGAGAGATATGACTGGGTCCAATAGCCTAATTGTACATGGTCAGGAAACTACTACCTGGAGACTACATTTCTCAGAGTCCCTTAAAGTTGGGTATAGCCATGTGTTTCATTGGTAGTGGATAGGAACAGATGTAGTGGCCTGATAGGAAATGTTTACTGGTTGTGGATGAAGAAGGAATGCAAACATATGAGTGGTGTGTGTGTGTGTGTGTGTGTGTGTGTGTGTGTGTGTGTGTGATGGGTATGCGGTATATGTATGTGTGGTATGTGTGAATGTGTGGTGTCTATGTGGTATATGTGTGTGTATGTGTGGTGTGTATGTGATGTATATGTGTGTGATGTGATGCATAACTGTGTGTGTGGTGTGAGTGTATGTGTGTGTGTGTGGCGTATATATGTGTGGTGTATGTAGGTATGTGTGGTGTGTGTGTGAAAGTATGTGTGTGGTATGTGTAGTATATGTGAGTCGTGTGTG
>JADRCD010236012.1:0-30250 GCA_019843815.1 Montemys delectorum
TGAGCATCCTATAGAATCTTATATTGATAAGTTTGACCTAGATGACACAAGAAAACCATTTTAAGTTGAAATTTATTAAGTTAACAAATACAAAGGTTACACCTCATCTACTGATAATCTTGGCTTAGCATAGTGCACTAAAGTATCTCAGTTGTTCATCTTTGTGGTTGCATGGCTGGCTGGGAGCTATGTCTAGCAGACACTGTATAGTATCATAAGATAGCTAGCCTGGGGCTGGGGAACACAAAAGAGGAATCTGAATATGTATTGCTTTGCTCTATTGTAAACTCCAAGAACTGGTAATCTGAGCTGTTGTAAATTAAAGACCACCTGAGTTAGCTGAGAAAGGTAATGGTTACCCATGCCTTTATTTCTTAATCTTTGCCCAGTTCTAGGAAATTGACACAAAACAGACAAGAAAAAAATCATTCAAATGTTATTTTTATGTGACCATGGGGACCTTCATAATAGAGTGAAAATTCAAAAGCAAAGTATAAAGGTTCTATACCATTTGGACGAGGAACAATCAAACGTGAGTAGAAATGGTGAGCCCTCTGATCTGGGCGAGGGGCAGACAGTTGTAGGGAAGGAAGAGAATGGACGGACATGAAGCTGGGAGGAGGTGAGGGCGATTTTAGAAGGGTTGTTTTATTTATATGGCCCCATTACACACCAACTCACAGTCCCTGGTGGCAAGAATTGCTTTTTCTTATGGGTGCCAGAGAGGTAGCTTTCTCATGGAATGTTTACAGCTTGAGGCAGGAGAGCAGGGGCAGTTCTGAGTTCTTTTTCCACCTGCCCTTCACAAGCACCTTCAGCTCGGATTGGTCCACCTGCTACATTAAGCACATTTTAGGCGAGTGTCCTGATTTCACTCCTTCCCTGTATAGCACATGCCTTTAAATACAGACACACACTGTCCTGTGTGCCTTTTTTCTTTTTTCTTTCTTTCTTTCTTTTTCTTTTCTTTTCTTTTCTTTTTCTTTTTCTTTTTTTGGTAGTAAAATGACCTTTCTGCACTGTTTCATTTCATAAAAGGCTGATAGCTTTCACAGATATTGTAACTCTTAGAAGGAACAATAAGGGGCTGTCGAGATGGCTCAGTGGGTAGGAGCACTGACTGCTCTTCCGAAGGTCCTGAGTTTGGATCCCAGCAACCACATGGTGACTCACAACCACCCATAATGAGATCTGACGCCCTCTTCTGGTGTGTCTGAAGACAACTACAGTGAATTACGCTGGAGGGAGAGGGGCCAGAGTTCAATTCCTAGCAGCCACACACATGATGGCTCACAGCCATCTGTACAGCTACAGTGTACTCATACACATAAATAAAATAAAATAAATCTTTTTTTTTTAAAAAGAAGGAACAATAAGATAGATTGTAGCAGAAGATTAGGTTGATGGGTGTTTTGTTTACTTACTGGATTAAGACCTGATACTTTTTAACCATTTGTATCATGACTTCACTTGGGATTATTTTTAAACTCTTCTTGTTTTGATAATGAGGAATTTGTATCACCTCATTTTTTTTTTTAAATTTCCTTCTTCCCTCTCTGACTTTACAAAAACAAACATTAACATCCAGCTGCTCATTTACTGGTCTTTTTTTGATGTGTTTAGTGTTTGTCTAACAAGGAAAGGGACATTCTAAGATGTTCATGGCAGCAGAGAGATCATCTGGGATACAGAATCAACGTCCAGTGTGTAGTTCATAGGATTAATTCCCTACAGTTGGGGAGTGTCTTCAGGGGTGGGCCATTTATCTCAGTTTGTTCTGAGGAAGCTGTTCCATGTCAAATAATTGAGATTAGTGTAAGACAATTGGAAATAGTGGGGTCGGTAGTCAACTCTAAGTGCCGCCTAGAAGATCCTGGGATTTAAACTTTAAAATGGGTCAGAAGAACTGTTCTGTTGCAACTCATTTTCCCAACTCCTGCACTAAGGGAGTGATTTCTGCATCCACACAGAAGCTTCGCTGTAATGAGAGGGGCTTTAGAACTGTGGCAGAGGGTCATTCTTCATTGTCATCTCCCTGTGGGCTTATGAGTGCCCCAACCACCTCCTCCCCCTCGCTGAAAACATGACTATGAAGACTAATGAGGCACTGGGAGAACGGCACACCAACCGGGCTGTTTGTCCATCTGCTGCAGTGTTTTCAGGCCTGACTTAAAATATCCGGAAAACATGGGAAGAACGCCACTATTACATATCTTTGTTTTCTTGTTTTTGTTTTGTTTTGTTTTGTTTTTTTGATTTATTTACTTATTATATGTTAGTACACTGTAGCTGTCTTCAGATGCACCAGAAGAGGGCATCAGAACTCATTATGGGTGGTTGTAAGCCACCATGTGGTTGCTGGGATTTGAACTCATGACCTTCTGAAGAGCAATCAGTGCTCTTACCCGCTGAGCCATCTTTCCAGCCCCATATCTTTGATTATACTTGCACTAAAGAAGATCTTGAAGAGTCCCTATCTCTGCTTTATTCTCATTAAGTAAAGGGGTATCTTCAGGTATTTGAGATACTGGTGGAAAGGCTGGAAAAATAGATAATAAAACAATAGCAAAATGAAAGTGACTTTAGACTAGATGATGGCTAGGCAGGTGTCCATGGTAAAATAAATTTTGTCATTTGTTTGAAAATCATAGTAATACAATGTTAGGAAAATGAACTGAAATATTTGCAGGTAAAGTTTTTGGAAGTTAGTAAAAGACTTCTAATGGACCTGAAGTTCCATACACCACCCTTGACTCCATTGTTTCTTCATTTTGTTCAAGCTCTTGTCTTCTTTATGGCTTATTCATTCCATTTTGAGCACTTCTAGGGGACATATTTTAGGTAATACAGATATTTTAATGAACAAGGAGGCCCTCTGTAGAGTGCACATTTGTCTTCTCTCCTAGGGAATTCCAGGACAAATAAAAGATAGCAAGATGTTTCATAAAAGGGAAGGAAACAAGGGTTGGAGAGATGGCTCAGTGGTTAAGAGCACTGACTGCTTTTCCAAAGGTCCTGAGTTCAAATCCCAGAAACCATATGGTGGCTTACAACCAGCCATAATGAGATCTGACGCCCTCTTCTGGTGTGTCTAAAGATAGCTACAGTGTACTTATTTATAATAATAAAACTTTAAAAAAAATAAAATAATGACCTTTCTAAGGAAGGGACATTTGAGCCAAGAGCTGCTTAAGTAGAGAAAGCAGCCATGCCAACATGTAAAGGAGGAAGATTATTGGGGGGGGAGGTTGGCGGTGAGAGACAGCTGGTGTGTTTAAGGGAAGAAGGTTGAAAGAGAGAGAGGGAGAAAATGGTTTGAAGAGAGGTGAGGGAGATAACCTGATGCTCACATGGTGGGCCCTAGGAAGTTCCTGCAGTTGTAAGAGACTCCATGGGGCAGATTTGTGAGTTCTTTCATATTGCAAGCAATGGAAAGGATCCCAATGCCAGGTAGTGCTTGGAAGCTCTGGCTTGCAAAGAGAAGCTGTGTAGATTGTGTAGATAGAAAGCTGTCTCCAGAAAATTTTAAGAAAGGACTCCACTGGTTGATGAGGCTCAGTTGATCATTGCTAGTCAACAAATCTCCTCACCTCCATTGTATTGCTGCATACATTGTCTTAAAAATTGCCCTTTGCTAACACTGATTATTGAATGGTATGAATACACACCACATTTATCAGGAGGCAGATCAATGCCATCGTCTCTCCAAGAAGCTCCCTCGAAGCTTTCTAGTCATTCTCGTTCCCAACCCCTGGTAACCATGGATCTATCTCCATCATGACAAATCTGCCTTTTGGAAATATCATATAAATGGAATTATACTACATTTAAGCTTTTGAGCTTTCCCTCAGAACAATGTCTATGAATAATAGTTAAAAGGCTTTTATACCTGACTAATACAGATGTAGAGGCTCACAGCCATTCATTGAACTGAGTACACGGTCCCCAATGAAGGAGTTAGAGAAAGGTTCTATGGAGCTGAAGAGTTTGCAGCCCCTTAGGACGAACAACAGTATGAACTAACTAGTACCCTCAGAGCTCCCAGGGACCCAACCACCAATCAAGGACTATACAGGGTGGGATTGAATGTTTTGGCAGCATGTGTATAGTAGAGGATTGCAAATTTGATCATCAATAGGAGGAGAGGACCTCGGCCTTGTGAAGGTTCTGTGCCCCAGTGTAGGGGAATGCCAGGGCCAATAAGTGGGAGAGGGTGGGGTGGCAGGCATGGGGAGGGGGGAGGCAACAGGGGTTTGTTCTTGTTGTTTTTGTTTGTTTGTTTGTTTGTTTGTTTTTTGGAGGGGAAACTGGGAAAGAATAAATTTACATGTAGATAAAGAAAATATCTAATAAAAAAAGGCTTTTCTTTTGCTGGAAGTGAGTAGAAAGGGATAAATAATATCTAAAAGGTGAGGGATGGTTAGAAGTGGGCCCTGGAAGGAGCATGTGTGTGTGCATCAGGGTGAGGCCCTGATAATATTGGCTGCCTTAAATGTGCAGCATAAATCTCCTATAGTTTTCTCTCAAGAAACCGTCAGTGCAGTAGGTTGTGATGTTGAATTTATTTGGAAGGTGTGTTGATTTTGCTCCATGGAGCATGGAGGGTAAGTACAGAAGTTACCAGTGGTCCTAGGTACAAAAGCAAACTGCAGGGAGATAACTTTTAGCTTAGGAAAAAAAAAGAAACAACAGAATAAGAGGAGCCTAGGTGCTTCCCAGTGCTAGAGCTTAGGACCCAGGCAAGAAACGAGAGGTACAGGACCCATGAGATAAAGTCCAACCCTGTGCCAAGATAAAGCAGAGAGAGCTCCACCAAGCTCTCTGAAAGGGAGGAATCCCTGGAAGTCTGGCATTTTGTGCATGTGTGACAGCATCAAAGAGCAAGGCAGTAAGCCTTTATCTATCAGTTGTCTCCAGCTTCCCTGTGACAAAATGTGCAGAATAGCTCTGTAAGCTCAGAGCCTGGTGTGGTCTCTTCACAATGACTGCCCATTCCTGCGTCTTCACTAGTAAAAGGCCTGCAGGATAGCGGAGACTGGGGAAGGAAGAGCCACCTTGCATTTCTGCCAGCAAGGATGCATGGCCATGTTGCTTGTCACAGAAGCAAAGCACAAACTGGGTCCTGCTGCATAATGATGAATCCCCAGAGTCCCCAGATAGTGATCGATAGTGACGCCCAGCTCAGGATCTCGCATAATGAGCTACTCAGTCCTGCTAGAGTCACCAGCCAGTCTCTGGGAAAGCTCCCCTCCCCCACTGTCCACTCATACAACAGACACTCCCCTCCCCAACCTCCCCCTCACTTGGATTTCTCTTTGATTGGCAGAGGCCTGTTATTTCCGCCTGGATTGCCTGACAACCCCCCTCCTCCTGGTCTAATTATGCTGGGTCTATTCTTGGTCCACTATGACCCCAGGAAGGCTTTATCAGATTGTCCGACTGACCGTGACCAGATCTCCAGCACCTGCCTCCCTTGCTGATTGAGAGTGGAAGGTGTTTATACACAGAGAACTGGTATCTGATTGACTGGCCCGAGTCCTGGGCTGAGGACTACCCGTCTGAGTGTCAGTGATGAAAAATGGAGTGTGTCTCTCCACCGGGCCTCATTAACACCCCTCTGGGTCCAGACAGTATCAAGTGGGGTGTGCGCATCCCAGAGCCTGCTGCCATTGTTCAGAGCCCCTGGGGAGAGGCGTTCAGCTGCAGCAGCGTGGCCTGGGTCCTTCACATCATTTCATTGTCCTCCCTCTGCTTTCTCCACCTTTGTTGTTTATTACCCATGACCCTGTCTGAGCTGCTTCTTTCTGAGTGGGACTTCTACCTGTTCTCCACCCTTACATTTCCTCCCATTGCCAGTTTACGTGGAAGCAGATCAATAATTGCTGTTTGGGCGTGGCTTAGGAATATCTTCCCCATTCTGTTTCTGAATAGAGTCTTTGATACTGCTTACCTTTTCTGGGTACCTAATGGTGATTCTGGTTATCTATGCAAGTGTTCTATAAGGCAGCTCAGGTGCTGGAGCCAATCTCCTAGTCACTCTGTCAAATGGCTGATTTTGATAGGAGCATTAACTCATCCATGTCCTTACAAGCTCCGTTTAGATCCCTTATTTATTGATCACTAGTGTCCTGAGACACTAAGAGTCTCTCAAAAGC
The DNA here is from genome assembly GCA_019843815.1 of Montemys delectorum. Lineage (NCBI taxonomy): Eukaryota > Metazoa > Chordata > Mammalia > Rodentia > Muridae > Montemys > Montemys delectorum. Next base: position 6,156 of record JADRCD010236012.1, read on the forward strand.
TGAGCAATGCTCTCCTGGATAGTGACAGTGTCCCAGGTTTTTTGTTTTTGTTTTTGTTTTTGTCTTTAATTTAACCTCAGCATTCATGAGCTGATCCCAGATGTTCTTTCTGTCTAGGAAGTTGTAGCTTAGGTCTGACATCTCAGAACATGGACTCTGTTCTGAAGCATCGGTGTTAGCTAGAAGTTTGTTGGAAGTACAGACCCTTAACCCCTGCCGCACTCTCCATCAGAGTAGAACCTACACTCAGACAACAGCACATGGCTTCAAGTGTGTGGTGCTGTTTGAGAGGTCTGTAGGACTGTAAATCCAGGCAAGGAAAGTCCTTGTAGAGTTACTAAGAAGTGGAACTTACCAGCTTACTTGAATAGACCTGGCCAGTCTATTCTGGTTCTCCCTTCTGGCTTCTGAAGGGACCTTAGAGACAAAGAAACTAGTTGGTAATGTGGCTGAGCAGGAGCCAAGTGTGATCTCCAGCCTTTGAGGCTATCTTTCCCAACAGCTGCATCTTATTTTTGAAGATTTTTTTTTTCTGTTGAAAAGTACCTGGCATGGAAGAAAGAAAGAAAAAAAAAAAGACTTTATTCTCAATGGCCGTCTTGTGGTGATGCCTTCTAGGTTGACTGCCTCTGTTAAAATATTTTTGTCCCCAACCCCTCTGTGGTTCTATATGCATTCAATGGGCATGTGCTCTGCTTTAATCAAATGAACATTATGGGGGCTGGAGAGATGTATCAGTAGTTCGTAGTTAAGAGTACTGGCTGCTCTTCCTGAGGACCCAGGTTCAAATGCCAGCTTACAGCCATCTGTAATTCAGTCCCAGGGGAATCTGACACCCTCTTCTGCACGTGTTCCTCTTTCACGTCATTTCCTCTGTGCTCACTACACATATGGTGCACAGACATATAGGCAAGCAAAACACCCACACACATAAAACAGAAGTAAAAGTTAAAAAAAATAGGAAAAATAGAAAAGAAACAGTGGTTGAGGGGATGGCACCTCCTACCTCCTCCCCCAAAGGAAACCATTTTATATGTTTTTATTATACGTCCAATCTTTTCAGTGCAGACAAACTTGAAAACTGGAGCCCAATAGAAATGTTAAGATTATCTGTAATTCTTTTGCTTAGTGTTTGTGTCTTCAAGATGTGGAGATTTTCTTTAAAGAACATGAAACTTTGAATGCTGTTTTCACTGAACACATCTTTTTAACTCAACAAATACTGGTTTTCAAAGTCTTTAAAATTTTCACATTTAAGTGTGTATGTATTTGTGTGTTTATGTGCACATGTGTGGAGATCAGAGTTTGGTTTTCTCCTTCACTGTCTGGATTCTAGGTCTTGAACTCACTGTCATTCTTGGCAGCAAGCACACTTACTTTCTGAACCATCTTGCCCACCACTTCATACTCATGTTTAAAGTCTTACAAGGTGTTTCAGTACACAAGATGTCCTATATTTCTGTGGGCTTAATATATCCTCCCAAATTCATATCCTGAAATGTTATCATGACAGATGACTCCACTATAGTGGTTCATATCTGTAATCCAGTCTATATGAAGCTGAGGATTAAGTAATTATTGTGAATTTGGGGCAAGCCTGGCCTACACAGTAGTTAGTTTCAGCCCAGCCCAGAATAAAGATTGAGAATCTGACTCAGAACCAGAGCAAACTGAAAAACCTAGGTACCAGCCAGACATTGTAGAGCATGCTTATAATCCCAGCGCTTGGGAGACTGAGGCAGGAGCATCCTAAGTTCAAGGCCAACCTAGGCTACATAGCAAAGTCCTATTACTACCTCCCTCTCCCCACAAAAAACAAAACAAAACAAAACAAAACACTAATTTCCTACTTGCTGCTATTAGAAATTACTAGTCTTAGGAGCCCAATCATCTGGGTGTTAGCCTCACAAGGTGTTAGCCTCACAAGGTGGAGTCCTGATGCTAAGAGACTCCAAAGGGCTAGTGGCACCACCTCTTTGACCATGCAAGGTCACAGCTACAAAGAGAGTGGGTTAAGAGAGTAAGCCCAAACCAAGTCTGCTTTGGCCTTGTACTTCCAGCCTTCAGAACTGTGACAAAGAAATTTCTATCAGCTTCTAAGCCATCCAGTTTATGGTATTTTGTGATAGGTAAATTTATGTAGCATCACTTCTTCTCAGGCACTGTGGTTCACAGTCCTTTTCTCTTATCATTATTGCTATGGACTGCAGCTGTACCCAAATAGTTGCACAGGATCTAATGCATTTCTCAGGATACTTTTCTACCACACAGGCTAAAAATGCACCATTTGACTAGAGGGAAAGAAACAGTGTTATTTTTCCTTTCTTCTTCTTCCCTTTTTTTCCCCCCAGGCAGAAACAGTGCTGCTTCCAGAGCTAGGAAGAGAGAGAGTTGGTTCCATCCTGGAGTGCAGTTCTATGTCCTCCCTATCAGCTTATTCACATGGATAAGCTGTCAGAAACCTGGACTCATTGGTGCAGCTTTATTGTAGCAAATTGCTCTTGGTACTCATCAGTTCTTCTGAAGAAAACAAATGATTTGGGCTTTGGAACTTACTGACCTATCCGCCCACCAGGAGGCCACAAAAGGCTATGCAGAGAGAGTATTGATGGTTTCGGATCCAGAGGCTTTGCAGTGAGTGGAAAGCTTGGTGCTGTGAGTCCTGAAAGGAGACAGGACTGAGGCTTGAGCGGGTGTGCTCGCCAGAGAAGTCACTTAGTTTCTTGGCACTGCCCAGGTAGGAGCCATCAGGAGAGAGTAAAGCAGCCTCAGCTCAGCTCAGCAGATGCTGACTGGAGAGCCAGCCTGGGTGGGGGGAAAGCGGAATGAACTGAGTAAGAGGGTTTACAAGTGTTACAAGTGCTCGTGGAAAACACCTGAACATTTACTAGAAGGAGGTACATTCTGAATTGGCAGAAAGAAAAAAGTGGCCTCAGGCAGCTCTCAAATGTGAGAAGATTGGTGATGGCTGCAGGCTGCAGGAAAGGCCATGCTGAGAGGCAGGAGAGCTGTGTAGTATCCTCCCTAGTGTGCCTATTGGAGCTAACCCAGCAGGCAGGAAGCAGAGCAGATAGGAGCATAGCTAGGGCCCTTAGCTCCCCAGGGACCCTCCTTCCTCTTTGGTAATGTAAAGAGTTTGACATGAAGCCCACTGATCTGAAATCCCATCCCAACCCACTCCGTTCTTCCCGCCTATGATTCCTGGTGTCCTCTGTTTAAAGAGAATCTCTTGCATGGGACTCTCCTCTCCTCCGTTACAAAAGCATATGGAATACTGACTGCCTTTAGCTTGCTCCTTCTAGTATTTAGATCCGAATGGTCCAAGCCCTGCATCTTAGCATCTTACTACTTCTTGAAAGCAGAACACTTCCTGATCCATTGACCTCCCCCCTTCCTCACTACACATGGTACAAGGTAAGGATTCACAGATATTTGTTGGAAGGAGAAATGAGGAAGGCAGGCAGTGGTGGCAGATCCGGCTGGCTCTGCCTCTGTCTCCAGCCCTCACTTCCCTTTCTGTGAAGGGAAATGAAGTCTTGACTTCTCTTGGAGTTACAGAGAGAATGAGAGGTTGTGTTGCAAAGTGTGGCAGTCGCCGACGCCCAGGAAACAGCAGTGCTGAATCTGGTGAAGAAAGCAGAATCAGCTCTCGGGACTTACGCTCATTCAGCCACACTCACTAGGGACTTCATACACACGTTCAGGTTTCATTTCATAGGAGGACAATGGTTTCTGGTTTCTGTTTAGCTTTTGTTGGTGACAATTAGGATATGAAGGGGAAGGCAGATTGCCTGTGCATACATGTTCTGCCTCAGAGCTATGCTCCTGTGAGCTTTTCACAAACCATTAGACATTAGACCACCTGGGGGTTAATCATGGTCTGCCGTCAGTTAGAGGCAGGCATCTTTGGGCGTCTTCCCAGACTGTTTGATGGTCATCTGACTTGGGGCCCATCTCTCTGTGTTTCAACACAGAGCATTGCATCTCCAGCTTGGAAATGCCAGCACACAGCAGTGCATGTACGTTTACCTACCTTTCACTCCTGCAGAGCTGTGATCCTGATGAGCTCAGACCCTATTGAGCCTACAGGAAATCACTGTACCCTTAGGCCAGCTTTCATGCATCAAAGTAGAGCCTTATCAATGGGCTGGGAATGGTGATTGTTTACTAAGAACTTAAGCATCAATTAATCCCCAAAGTGTTCTCAGAATGCACCTCAAGTGAGAAGGCTCCATAGAAGATTCCATAGCTAAATGTGTTTAGAAAATATATGATACTGTCTTTGTATTTTTGTCATTTTATAGCACATTTGCATATTCAAGGGCCTGCGATGTCTGGCTGTAGAGAAATAAATAACATTGTTTAACCCAGTAGTATTCAAGGCGTTTACTATGGACATTATTTTCACATAACATTTATCAGAAGAAACTCTAGGAGTTGCTAGGAAAAAACACTGAAGAGATTCCAAGCTACTTGGTTGTCTCCAATGTTTATAACAAGCATTACATGAATATTAACAAAAGATAATGGTTTTTGTTTGTTTTTGCTTTGTTTATGGTACAGGAAAATGAAAATCAGATGTCCCCTTTTCACCCTTTGCAGCAACTCGCTTTTAGGTTTGATCACAAAGCACTCAGGGTACCCTTACAAACCTACTGCCCTCCTGGAACCCTCAGGGTCAGAACACGCTATAAAGCTAGATCAACTGGTAAAGACATCAACGTGACTAATAAAAGTAAAATTTAAACCTTCAAAGATGTTTTTTGGACCATAGGCTCACCAGGTTATACCCAAGTAGATTAATTTCAACCTTTAAACATATTCTTCTCAGCAGTGGGCATCTGCTGAGCTGGCTCCTCACCCAGTCATCTCAGCTTTTACATTGTATTTGGCAAGCAGCATAAAGCCCCAGGGTGATGGATTTACCCTTGAAACGATGTTTCATATTCTTTGTCTTTGGGAGTGGCACTCATCCGAGAAGCTGCCTTGAGAGTGGAATTGCTTTGAGGAGACTCATTTAAGAATGTAGGCGTCTTTGCCTGACCATGCTGTGGAAATCAGGATGCATTAAGCAGACCTTAGCCAGCCTCACTGCTCACCTCCTCACACCATCTGGGAAGGGTGGAGATGGGAGCCTGCAGGTCGACACTGTTGAACCCGAGAGTCCATTAGGTTACCTCTGAGCCTCTATGCAGTTGAACAAGAATGGACAGGTCAGCTGCAAGCTCTTGTTTATTATTATAGTCTCCTTGCACATCCTCCCTACCCTTTCTCTTCTGTGACTGGTCAGGCTGATTTGATTTGACATCCTAGCATTTGAGATTTGTCAAGTACTGTAACCCTAAGCAGTACTAATATTGAAAACTATACTTGAGATTTATGTGATCCAGATGTGTGTGCCAGTAAAGCCAAGATGAAATGGCAGGCTTGTGGCGTGGGGGGGCCGAGTTGGGGGAGTGTGTATGGAAGGATCCACGTGGTATGTATAGCCAAGTAGAAGTTTGTATATTAATATTTTCCCTTAAGAATAGTAACTGGATTATGAAGTGTAGCTTCAAGTAAGGACCAGCACTGGTTTTATTTGCAGCCAAAAATAACTGATTAAATCCAGGGGAGAAGAAAGACAATCTATTTTAAACGTTTTTGAAAACTTTAAATTGGTCAGGACCCTTCGACTGTGTGGTCTTGGGAATCATTAGTCACCCTTGGTCAGGGGTTTGACATGGCCCTGCAATGCTGCATTTCTCCTGTTTGAAAGTGGCATTTCTATCTTTCAGTTCGTTTCATTTAGGAGCCTCCCATAAGAACTAAGATCCCCCTTCCAGGTCACCAGGGCAAAGCTGTCCCACCCTGGTGACACCTGGGTATTGTTTCTAGTTCATAGAAGTTGGCAAGCTAATGAATTAAAGGTGCAAAGGTCTCTTCAGATACTAGATGTTAGCATTGCATGGAGGATTGGGCACTGGCTCTGCTGTTGTCACATCCAGCAAGATCATGACCTTCTTGAATCAGGACCTCAGATGTCAAGGCCATGCCCAGCTGTCCTGATGAGAGGAATGCAAGGACACTGTCTCACAGGGAGTTCTGAGCCAGAGTTTAGAGATGTGCTTGACACGAAAGGCAGGCAGTGTGTGATTATCCCTTAGCATGCAGTGCACAATTAACTGTGCTTAACTATTCCAGGGAAACTAGTCATACCACTGCAAAAGCAGATGAAGGGTGATTCCCAAAAGGGAGGTGTGAAGCTAGGGTCCACCTGAGTGGAGGTGACTTGGGGTAGTCAGAGTGTTGATGGGAACTGATTGTGTTCATAGCTTTTCATCTGTGACTGGTTCTAGGCAGGAAATTGAAGATCAGGTTGCTATGTCAGCCCCTCTTTAGGGCAGGGTAAAAGGAAATGACACTGTGTTCAAGGGAAGCCTGTGGTAGCATTGTCCCCAGAGTTGTTTCTGAAGAAAATCTAGTGTGCTGTGTGTCATTCTCCACACAGAGAATGCAGTGTTGTTGGTCGGGGTGGGAGGGATCTTAGTAGCTTTTCTTCATCCTTATTTACAGCCTCAAATCAATGAGGTGAGGGTGATGCTGGTAACTCAGACTCTCTTCCACACAGCTTTAGCCTGTGGCTTACAGCCCCATTCTGAGTCAGGACTTGAGTAAGAATGCTGTCTCGGACTCAAGCCAAATGTATTCCAAATGATGGAATCTGATTTTTCCTGTTGGGTTTTGAGTCAAGGGAGTTGGAGTTGTGTACGATTGGGGCCCCATGGTCTACCACACAGAAAGCCAAGGTGCAATCAGGGAACAAGGATTTGGCAGGGCCTTGCCTGGAGCCCAGGTGAGTCATTACCACCTGGGAAGCATCCTGACCCTCTGTGAGGCTGGGAGGGGCCCAGGTAGGAATCAGCAGTCGGGGCGGCCAGTCCAGTTCTTCATTGCCATCATCACCTTCTGTCAGCCGGAATGACTGGTAACCTGTGCCTAAGAAGTTGAGCTGGCTGGAAGCAGAAAAGCAGAAAACGTTTCCAGGTTGAGAGCTCATTGTGGATTTCCAAGGCACGTTAGTGTTACCATATTGTTGTGCTGAGCCAAGTCTGTGTATCTCACTCTTACATCACATAGGGAGGGTCCCAAGACTGCAAGGATTTCTTCAGATCTGCTCTCTGACTTTGAACTTACTAAGGTCCAGTGAGAGCTGCCTGGCCAAAACAGTGCTATTCATTCATACATACCACCCCATCCTTGTGTGGTGCTATGAGTCAAACTCAGAGCTTTGGTGCATGATGGACAAGCCTCTACCACTGAGACACATGCCCAGATTTTTTTCTCTTAATGTTATCCAGCTGAGGTGCTTTTCAAAAATAAAGATTATGTGTATAGCCAGGTGGTGTTGGCACAGGACAACCAGGACTACACACAGAAACCCTGTCTTTGGGGAAATACACACACACACACACACACACACATTCATATACATGTATGTATGTATGTATGTATGTATGTATGTCCCATTGCAATCCACCATTTCATACATAAGGACTTACTGGAAAAGCAATAAACAGAATAAGCCAGCAAAGTGAACTGCAGCATTATCAATAAATGGCAAAGCAAGAATCTGGGTGAGAGGTATGTGGGTACTTGGGAAGGAGGGTAGGCTGGTAGTTAAGAGTCTGATGTGGGTGTCTAACAGTCTGAATTTGAATCCTAGCTCCATGGCTTACCAGATGTGACCTTGGCTCTGACTTTCTTTTTTCTTACTAAGATGAGGTGATAGTACCGCATCATAAATTAGTCTGAGAACTGAGTGCATTTTCCACAAAGTACTTAGCAAGTGAAGGCTGTTAGCATACTTTTTATCCCTTCACCCATAGCAACCGATTTGAGTGATGTCCTCCATACCACCCAGAGTGTCAGTCAGATTGCCTTCCTCTTTCCTATGTTGTTATTCCAATGCTACTGCAGAAGAACATGTAAGTTCTTAGGAAGTTTGACCTTGCAGCCAGACCTGTAGCCAGTTCTCCTCTGGAAGACCCATTGTCAGGAGGACTCCTGCTTCTTCCATGTGCTCTCACAGTGTTGCTCTGATGCAAAAACCATCAAGGGGCCCGTCATTTGCATAGATGAAGGAGTATGTGTGAGTGTGTGTGTGTGTGTGTGTGTGTGTGTGTGTGTGTGTGTGAGAGAGAGAGAGAGAGAGAGAGACAGACAGACATACATACATACATACAGACAGACAGACAGACAGAGAAAGAAACACAAAGAGAAAGAAACACACAGAAAGACAAGTTATCCAGGGTCAGATACAGGTTTTTATGTGACGGAGAGGCCAGCAGAGCCATCATGTGATTCCCCTTCCATGTCCCCTACTGGCTTATTCTTCTCCAAAAGCAGTGAGCTAGAAGCAGCTGATTTCTCTAGCAGACAGGCTAGACCTTCTAATGACAGGCTTAGCCCTGGGTAGCCTCACTTTTCTTTCCAAGTTGAAATAAGGGCATATTCTAAACAAAACAATAAAAGCAGAACCCTGGTGTCTCCTTGGCCAGTTTTCATAGAATGTCACAGTCACTAATGAAAGGAAAGTAAGGGTCTAAGCCCTATGGCAGAAGTCAGGCCAAGACTTTTCTCACCCTTCCATTCCTGGCATCCAGGAATAGTAACAATAGTAAGCATGATAAAAGTTAAAGTCATGGAATGTTTACATGTGACAGTACTACTTAAACACTATACATGTAAGTTACTTAACCCCCAAACAATATTTTGAAAGATGTTCTATTATTGTTCTTTTTACAGATATGGAAATTAGAACAGAGGAGTCAAGCAACTTGCTAAAGGTCACACAGCTATGTCTGAGTGGTCAGGTCAGTTTTAGAACCCAGACAGTCTGGAATTTAAGCCTGCATTTCTAACCACAACCTTGCACTGCCTCTCAGGGTAGTTATAAATGATAAAAATAGGTATGAAAAATAAGCCATACACAGCTATGATAAAATATCACAGAACTATACCAATGCCATTGTTCTGCTATTATAATTAAGTAAACTAAGATGTAAATATGTGGGGGAAACTGGGTAAAGGCACACAGAACATTTCACACTTTTTAAAGGCCAATTTTCTATGACTCTATATTTACTTAAAAGTATGTTCAGCCCTTTCCCCCACCTCTCCACGTGGCCATGGCTGGTCTGTACTTCTCTATACTTCTCTCCTTCTCTGCCTTTCTGGAAAAAAAAAAAACAAAACAAAACATGTTCAAACAGAAACACATTACAGCAACTGTTTTTTTTTTTTTAAACAGTCCTACTCTGTTCGTTACATTCATTATTAAGGTCTCCTGACAACCCAGTGGATCATGAATGCTGCCAATTCCTCCAGTTACAGATGTGAATTCTAGGCTCTGCATAGTGAAGGTAGTTAGTTAACATCCACTGGAAGCAGTGAAGCCATTGGGTAGTACCCATCTCCTTGTTTCCTTATAAATACCAATTTTGAGAAGACCCAATACACGATGCTCCAGTGGTACTAGTTCCTATGTGAATTTGTTCAGCAACAGGTAAGCTCCATGAGGAATGACATAGTTTCGAACTCACTAGTCAAATCCTCTGCTGAAGTTTGGCTCATGGGATGTCAGTGATATGAGACAAGTACAGTATGGTGCCCTCTTGAGGAGCATGGAGTGAAGGGAGGTGTCTTCCATGGTAGCAAGACATATTATATGCACATTCACACATAATTAGCAGGTGTAGGGTCTGAGCAGTATGCCATTTAGATTTTATCTATGACATGAACACCAGAGCACAGTTGCTTAAACTAAGACTCTGTGGTGTCTCCAGGAGATGGTATCTTCTGCACCATTGTTGTGTATGTGGTTCATGGTTGACCACAAGGCTTGTTCATGGCTCATGGCTGGTCTTTAGAATCTTAACACAAAGGAAGTAATTGCCTATCCCTGAGCTCCTTCCCTGTAACCACTCTGGATGCTTGGCCCCAAGCCAAGCACCTTACTGATAGTCAAGGACATAGTCAAGGTTTGGGAGAAGGAACGTTATCAATCACCATGTTGGATGGCATCAGCAATTATCATCTTCATTTCCATCAAAGGTGTCTTGTGACAAGGTATTGTCAAGTTCAATTTAGTCAGAATCAGGACACAGCAAGGACTTATTTTCTATTTCTGCCCTGGGCTGAACCTGTCTTGAATAATTCAGTGTTCATCTACTTCCCAGCTCCATGCTTTATCCCCCACCTCTGTGGCTCTATTCAGGATCACATGGTTGTTTGTTTCTCTCTGTTACTCCATCAAAAGCCCTTCAATCTCTTTTAATGAGAGTTTTTAGGAACAAGCAGCTACTTCATATATGACTACCAGGCACTGTTAGCTGCATATATCTAGAGACAAGCCTAAGGGCAGAGACAACGCATAGTGCAGTGTGGACAACTTTTGACACAATACACACACACACACACACACACACACACACACACACACACGTGCTGTGAGCTTAAGGAATATTTCTAGATCTATAGGCAAATGTGTCCTTTGTGGCAAAGCCAGCAATTCTCCATTTAGCTCTCATTGAACAGAGCTCTCATGCTTTGGGCTCTGGCTAGGGGCACTTCCTGAGGAAAACCACAGTACTCTTTGTAAAACCAATGTCCCTTTTAGCATTAACCACAAAAAGAGAAGAGCCTGTTCCTGTCACAGTGGGCATTTCTCCAGTGGATGAACCACCCAACAGACTTGGACTCTCCCAGCTGGAAATGCATAGCTGCTACCATGATCAGCCTGGGTGACGGGGACAGGAGACTCAGTTGTTTCTGAATCTTGCATACTTGAGAATATGCTTTTATTTGAAGACAGGGACTTGGAGATAGGGTTAGTTGGATGAGACTAGGTTACACTGGTGTGCTGTGAGCCTCTCATCCGACATGACTAGTATTAAAACCGAGGGCCAGCGAGATAGAGGCTCTTGCCATCAAGATTGGCAAGCTGAGTTTAATCCCAAGAAATGATATAAAGATGGAAGTGGAGAACTGACTACACACAGTTGTCCTCTGACCTACACACACACACACACACACACACACACACACACACACACAAAATGAAGTTTAAGGAAAACATGAGGGTCAGTAGAAACTGACAAGAGGGAACTGTCATTTTCTTAGCTACCTGCCACACATCTGAGGATTGCATCTGCGATCCCTGTAAACATCTTCCAAATGAAACCCATCATGGAAGGCGATTTGTAAGGGCAGTCTCCACGAGCTTCCTGGACAGCCTGAGTCACTAATGATTTCCTTCCCAGGTACACTGTACAAGCTCTTGTGCAACAAATATTAAATTGACACAGAGAACACAGAGGTGCCACGTTTCTCCCTGCTAGGCTCTTGAACAGACTCACTGCTTATTCTCTGGTTGGAGGTAGAATCTTACTACTGAGAAGTCTGAGACTTCTTTTCAGATTGTCTATTCCTATATCACAAATATTTTCAAACATTCAGACAAGTGTAAGAACTGTCTGGAAACACAGCTGTGTAGTTACCACGCCAACTCCCTAACTGTCAGGAGCTTGTTTTACCTGTCACTTCGCTGTTGTAGCTCAACTATTCATGTTTCCTATTTCATGTCATTGTCTTCATATTACGTTACGTATCTTTTTAACAATGTCAGTACCAGGATGGAGGTGCAGCTCAGAGTTCCCTAGCAAGAGCTATAGCATCATTATCACAGGTAAGAACACTGTGATTGCTTGCTGTCTGTCTACCCAAGCATGTTCAGGACCCAAGGTTGTTTCTGCTGGGGTAGAAGTATGAAATAGGGTCAGGTAGTAATTAAAGTAGGGTGGGAGAGTGACTGGGGGCGGGAGGTGGAGGTCTAGAAATAGAAGTCAAGTAAGTTATTTCTTGTTGTGAGGGGCTTTCAGAAAGCCAACAAGACTGAGCCCCAGTGGGGTGTTCCTGGATGGTTGCATTGTCCACCTCTCACAGGGTAATCCAGATTTCTCTGGGGGATTAGGTCAGAAATTGGGGGCTGTTGTTTCCCAGGAACTCATGAGCTAGAAACCCAGTCTTAGCCATGGAAGATGTTGCATTTGTGACATGGTTGGCAGTGTCTAATAGTTGTTAATACAATAGTTTCTGTGCTCTCAACAATGTTAGCATCTATCTAAAAAACCTGCCTCACCTTGAGACTTCCCATATCTCCCACCCCCACCACCACTCACCAAAATAGAGAAAATGGCTTTGGGGGAGTTTGTTTTTAGTGGGCTTGCTCAAAGGGGGCTTTATGTTTATTTTCCAAGTAGCCCTCTGAATGTTGTGTCCATTTATCATGCCTGGCCACCAGCCCTCCCCTTTCTCTCCACCCTGAAAACCTAAACTTGATCAAACTGTTCCTAACGACTACCACATGTCCTTGCAGGGTGCAGGGACTGGATTGGGGGCTGGGAAATGAAGGCATCCTCCCAGGAGCACAGTAGCATATTAAAATTCAATGGCTTAGTCATCAGAGTGTTCAGCCCCAGCACCAAAGAAAAATAAATGAATGTTCTGTAACAGTCTTGTGGGTCTCAGAGGAAGGAGGAGTAGTGGGAGGGAGGGGAGAAGAGAGGTTGTGGATTTTAGATAGAGGAGTTCAGGGCTGTTGAGAACAATTAGGGCCTTTGCTTAGAAATAACAAGACACACCACTGTTTTCCTGCAGGCAAAAGACATACACAGCACCAGGGCTAGAAGGGCTCAGTCTCATACGCCAACTCAGCTCGCAGAAGAGGAAATGCAGGCCAGGAAGGCTAAGGCTACTCTGAAATCCCATGATGAATGAGTGGTAAAAATGGGACCAGACTGCTCCATGCTCTTTCTTACCTGCCTCCACAGAGACTTTCTGTTTGTTACAAAGTTCACTGAGGGTATCCAGGAGAAGGGACTCTGTGAAAAATCTCTAAGAAAATCCATTTATGGACTGAGAACTTTTCTTGGTATCTCCAAGAGGTTGAAAGACTCACTGTGCTGAGGGTGTCTGCTTTAGCATCCCTGGCCCTGGTGACTAGAATGCTGGTTGGGCCCACAGCAGTCGTTGCCTCTCTCAGGAAGGTAAAGAGTCCAACCAGGATGCCTGGGAACCATTGCCCAAGACTCCTTTTCTAAGGACAATTAAAAGCCTGCTTCTAAGAGTGTTCCGGATGTGGTTGTCTTCTCCCCGCTTCTTCCTTGCTGAGAAGAGGCCAGGTTCCCTTTCTTCTGTTTGCTTTTAGGTGAAGCCACTGAGTCATAAGAAAGTAAGGTAACTCGGTAAGCCCTGCGTTGGTTGTGGAAGAACCAGCTTTGTATACACATCTTCTCATTCTTCACCCTCTAGGCTGAATTAAATTCCTTGGTGGCCAAGGACTTTGAATAGGAGCATGAAAAATCTTTAGGCCCAGAGCAGTCTTAGATGAAAAGGAAGCCAAGCCCTCCACCCAGGATGAGGAGGCAGAGCCACAGTGGGGAGGAGTGTGACTGGGGCTGCAGGCAGTACTGCCCAGCTGCAAGAATGTCATGTTCCCTCTGGACCTACCTCGCACAGCTCATTCAGTGCTCTAGAAATGGCTGGTCCAGAACGAAGATGGCTTTGTAGTTGACCGGTGTGTTGGTTTTAAGCTTCTCTGTGAGTTTCTTTGGTGTGAGATTAAGGAGAATAAGCTAAAGATAGAGAGAGAGTAACCCTCCAACCAGCTAGATGCTGACAGTCAGATTTTTCTAAGCAAGTCTGAAAGGTCTCCCCAGAGCATCTGGACAAATTCCTATGGATGTGGGCCTTAAGTATAACATCCAAAGGCATGGGCTCACTCCTACATGCTCTACTTTGGAGCAGAAATGCTGACTGTAGCAACCTGATGGCCTCTCTTCTTATCCACAGAACCGAGAAGGAACCATGATCCCACTTCAGCATAGACTTGAGAGGCCATTTAATCATGGAGGTAGAGCAAATTACAGATCTTGTCTCAGAGGAAAGATCTAAGGCTGTGAGTACAAGGGAGAGCCAGACCCATGGTAGACTCACAGCTTGAGCCCGGTGCTCTGTGCTTCCTCATGCAGGTCCCCCTCCAAGCTGACTCCTGAAGATCGGGTGTGGGCAATATGATGGCAATGGACTCCCTCCACATTTTTCTCTTGCTGGGGAATCCTGGTGAGGCCAGTGTCACCTTCCTTAGAGAAGGTATGGGAGCCCTTCTCTGGCAGACTGATAGAGCAAACCCAGTCAGGTGCCAGCCCCTAGGAAGGAGGCCATCATGGAGAACTATCTTCAGCCTCCTAACAGAGATGGTAGCAAGGGACTGGGGGATGGACTGATTGTTTTAATAGAGACATAAAGGCCAACTGCCTCCTGCTCTGAGGCAAGTCTAGTTCACCCAACTTTGTCTCCTTGTACATCTAGACTTGAGCTGTGTTCTCAGAAGGTATTCCTGAGATCATGAATTGATAAGCAGAGGCATGTCAGTCCTGTAGGGGGGAGGGGACCCTTAACTCATTGCTACATCTGTCCAGCTTCCCAGCCTCTCTGCCAACCCCTTCCCCCATCTACTTAGAGAAACTTTGGCTAAGGGTAGCAGGTGATGGAAAAAGCAAAGCCTGACCAGGTGTGGAGGGAAGGGAGACTGGGCCATTGAGATGTACTAACGCAGACCTGAGGACCTAGAACATAGAATAGTCACATTCGTCCATAGAAGACGCTTTCTAAGAGCCCAGCAGGTACCTCAAAATGCCATGTAACGCTGTGTGTTCTACACTCACCACACACACACACACACACACACACACACACACACACACACACACTGCCTTTTCCATTTTAAGTAAGCACTTAGGCACTGTTGCTTTAACTTTTACAGTTTGGGTGTGAGAGCAAAACCACACAGATTTCTTTTTCCATCTTCACAGATTCACAGAGTATGTTTTTACAAAAGACCTTCAGCTCAGCATGATTGTTTTCTTTCCTTACTGAGAACTTCCACTTTTCTCCTTAAGGCCCCTTTATTGTTTGCCTCTGTCATTTTCTAATTGCCAACATCACTAATCTTGCACTCCAGGCCATTATTAAGTAAAATCAGGGCTATTCGAACACAACCCAGCAATGCTGAGACAGTCAACCTGATAATCGAGACATCGTTTAGTGACTAGAGGCCAGGTGGCATATATAGTGTGAACAAACTGCACAAAGGGGTGATTCCCATCTGACGTAGAGTGGGTTAGATTCTTACCATATTACTTAGAATAGTGCACAACTTAAAACTTGTAAATTGTTTTCAGAAATTTCCACTTAATAGTTTCAGACTATAGTTGACTATGGATATCAAAATGTGAAAAGAGAAACTCAAATGGGGACTAAGATATATTTCAAACCTACCTCGTATCCATATCTGCCCTGCCTTGTCACACTAATTGCTTTTCTCTTTTGTTTTATTTTAGACAGGATCTCACTATGTAGCCCAGGCTGGAGTTCAGCTCACAGTCCTCTGGCCTCAGTCTCTCAGGCACTAGGATTATACAGTATACTACCATGCCAAGCTATGCTGTCTTCTTCTATTGCAATAAAGAAAAAAAGAACAATTTTAGGGATTGGGGATGGAGCTTAGTTGGCACAGTGCTCACACTGCCTGCACAAAGCCCTGGGTTTAATCTCTAGTATCACATAAAACTAGATATTGTGGTGCACACTTTTAATCCTATCACTCAGAGGGTAGAGGCAGGTAGAGCAGAAGTTCAAGTTCATTCTCAACTATGTAGTGAGGCCAACCTGGGCTTTATGAGAAGCTGCCTTCCCCAAATTAGTTAAAATTAAAATCAATTTTACTTTATTTACTGGTCCTTTCTTAATGAATAGTCAGAACCCAGTTCATGGATATGAAGAATGAGTCTGGCTCTCCTATGAACAATGATACAGATGTGGGCCTCCTCCCACATGTGAGCCTAATCATGTGATAGCTCCCTGTATCCTCTCTGCCCAGCACTAACAGCTCAAGACATGATCCCTAACCTTCAAGGCACTCACAGCCTCAAAGATACGAGAACATTCTGATGCTACAGCAGTCTCCCATTCAGGCCTCAGACTGAGAGTATCCTCAGCTCTAAACATATCTGGGACCTGGGGTGCCTCCTGTGTGGCCTGCTTAGTCCTCTTTTGGCTCTCTCTATTGGTTCCCCTCAGTCCGATTTTCAGAGCTGTAAAGAGCTCTAGAGGATGTAATAAAAGTGTCAATGACTGGCTATAGAGAACAGGGTGCCATCCTCTGGACAGCTGGCTTTAGCAGATGAAAACTACCAGCAAGAGGTGGCAGCAAGTAGCCAGCGCTGACCTAGCAAGCCCTGGTGGAGGCCCTTGAGAAAACAGTATCTGCATTATTGTCACCATTAATAATAGCCCTTTATTTGAGCCCTGCTGGGACAATGCTTCAAACAAAGCTGAAAGGAAAGAAACAGCCCCTGCTGTGGGGCCATGTAATTTATCAAGGCTGATGGAGGAAGAAAAGTCCACCCAGAAAAGATGGTGGGGGTGGGCTAGGAGTGAGTTTAATTGTTGCTGGAGGTGTAATTGGAAGATACCCACAGCTTTGCTATGTTAGTGGACCCTCCTTTGTCTTGTCTAGCCACTGACTCTGAGCTCCTGAAGGGCTCTCTGGTCTGCCAGTCAAATGGAGAAGTCAATCTTGAATCTGGCAGGGCAGTGTGACCTTGGGCACACTCCTTCCCTTGTAAAATTTTCCATCTTTAGAGGAGGTTCCCAGATTAGAGACCCTGGGAGTAAAACACAGACAAGAGTGGTGATAATAGAGAACTTTCTGGAATTGTCTTTGTATCCCTTAGAGAACGGAATGCTGTTCCTAACCAATGGATGGTCCTAACCAATGCTACCAGTGTATCAAGAGCCTACTGTTCAAACCTTAAGCCTGCTGCATGTCTGGATAGCACTTTTTCATTTTTTTCCCCAACATAATGGGTGCAGTAATCCCTGATTTCACTACTCCATATGTGAGGATGTGAGTTGATAGGGACCAGGGGTGTGCTGGCGTTTGAGGGGCTGGAAGGACTCTGTAAAAACCAGCAGCCTTCCCTGCCAAGTAGGAAGTTGTTCTGTCCTCCCAAATGTTGGCAGCCAGGAACTGCAGCTGTGTCACGACAAGTCTTATTTAATTTGAGGGGTGGGACAGACAGCACTGTATGGTGCTTGTTAAAAGCCAGAAGAATGTAGCTTATTCACCAAATCATGAAAATGGCTGTGCCTTGGATAGGGGAAGCCAAAGGAGGATGTGTAGTAGCATTTCCAAAGAGAGAAAATGCAGGCAATTATAAATTTATCATAATACTCATTATACATCGAGCCTAAGTGGATTAACTCATTACAGCTGAGTAAGCATCACGTTTTCTTGCAGTCTCTTCCCTCCTGTGCTTGTAATTCATGTCGTCTATATTGATCTATAGAACAGAAACCCAATTACTGTCCTTATTAATAGTTTTCATTATCACTACCCCAGCTCTACAGAAATAAAAATAAAGTGAGAGTCAGATGTGGTGGTACAAGCCAGTAATCCTGAGGTAGGAAGTAGAGGTGAGAGGATCAGATGTTCAAGGTTATCCTCAGGTGCATAATGAAGTCAAGACCAGCCCAGCCTACATGAGACTTTGTATCAAATAAATAAGTACATGTTTTATATAATGCTATTGTATAAATCCAAAAATTTGGAAGATGCAGATTTTTATGAGCTAAATCTTCCAAATGAGAGAGGAATGAAGATCTTTCCAGGAACCCCAAGTAAAGAATATTGTAAAGCAGAGGCATGTATACAGATGTATCTTCCATGCAGACCTTGATCTTGGTCCTGACTGTTGCTAGGTTATACTTAAAGTTGATACATGGACTGCTGAGCAGTTTTTTTTTTTTTTTACAGTAACTTACACACTTTGCAGAAAATCTTGTAGATTACTCAACCTAACTGAGTGATAAAAACAGAATATGAAAGTGTTTTGCAAAGTCTTATTTAGATCAAAGGACATGTCAACCCACACAGGGTAGGAAAGGGTATTGAAGGAAGGGGGAGGTGGGAGGGGCTTTACATAAGGAGCTGAATCTCAGACCCCCTTAACTGTCCTCACCCTTTCCTAGTCCTGGGCAGGAGACTTTGTGTCTTTAGGTTTCCAGTTTTATATTTCCAAAATGTGATCTCAAATAGATTGCTTGAAGTAAACCCACAAAATAAGCAACTATTAGTACATTCTTTCAAAGAAGCTGTTCTGAACCAAGTGTCCATTTAAACACAA
The DNA here is from genome assembly GCA_019843815.1 of Montemys delectorum. Lineage (NCBI taxonomy): Eukaryota > Metazoa > Chordata > Mammalia > Rodentia > Muridae > Montemys > Montemys delectorum. The sequence continues at coordinate 24,446 of JADRCD010236012.1, forward strand.
CTCCAAATAGCAGTTATCAGTATAGACTGATCCCTGGACGGAGGAAGGTGTGTATTTCTAGAGGGTGTTCTGGAAGTAACTCTACCTGGGAAGTGTGCTGGGCAAGTGCTAATGTGTACTCTTCAGGGACCCCTCATTGAATTACACCATAATCGGCAGTTGGGAGCTTGAGTATTTATTATTTAAGAGCTACTACTCATTTCTGCAGAGTGCAGGCATGGGATCTGCCAGGATCACGAGTTATTGAATTCAGAAACCCTGCCTTTTATATTTAGCATGCTTTTTCTTGCACTCCACCACATTCATCAACTCTTTAGGCCTTTGGGTATTGGTGGCAGGAAGTATCTAAGCAGAGGATGGTGAGTCTCGTTCTGACCTCCTAGGAAGGAATATCGAGGAAAGTAGATGTTCCAAAGTTTACCTGACATATAGTAGAGATTCTTTTGTTTGTTTTCTTGTTTCATTTCCTTGAGGGAAGGTCTCTGGAGATTTATTAGCCCTCTAGAGGTGCCAGCCTCTAAAAATGATCCTGTAACCAAGCCAATTCTGAAAAGTACTGATAGCCTATGCATTCAGGTATCTGTAAGGCTGCAGGACAGACAAGGATGGAAGGATGGAAAAGAAGATACCACATAGAGCCAATACTACACAAGGTTTCCTAGGTGCTAGGCACAGGTCTAGGGTCTATATACATTTGAACTCACAGCAGTGCTCAGAGTCACATATTTACTCCTGTCATTCCATTTCATGACACTGAAGTACTAAGAGGTTGACATACGATCATCTTTAGGCTTCTGACATCTCTGTAAATCTTTGACAAATGCGTTTCCTACGTAAAACACAGAGGCAACATATAATAAAAGAGTACTACCTTCTTTCTCTCTGTCATTAAAAGGAGTAGATGAAGATAACTAGGTGGGTCAAGAGTCTGCAAATTGCCCTAACACACTCTTGTGAGTTGAGCTCCACAATATTGGAGCTAGAATAAGTAAAATGAAGTTGAGAGCCAAAGCAGAGATACAGCGAGTTTAACATGGGCCACAATCTTGATGGTTTTATGGTGAAAGCAGATAGGGCTCCCGAGAGGCTCCCACAGTAGTTTTTAGAGCCATTTGGAGAACTCTGGAGGTTCCAGAAGAACCAGCTGGCTGGGAAACCTGAGGCAGTACAGCCCAGGATCATTTGGAGTGTGCTTTGGGGGTGGTGCTCAGAAGGTTGTGTATGGTTTTTAGCAAGCCTTGGGAAATTTGGGGACTAGAATATAGCTGTTGACATTTTGGGGCTGTAGACTTTGTCAGGTGTGATCTTGGCTGAATGAGGCCAAAGGCCTGGGATCCTAGTGACTCTAAAATACAGGAAAAGGCAGGTCATGGTAGCTCATACCAGTAATTTGAGCACTCTGGAAGCTAAGACAGGGAATGTTGTCTCAGAAAGGACTCAGTAACCATTAGTGATTATCATGTTGAAGAGAAAGTAAGTTCCAAAGGCTGCAGAGATGGCTCATCAGGTAGAAGCAGTTGGCCACAAAGCCTGAGTGAGTGAGTTCAGTCTCCAGAACCCATGGAAAGGAGAAGGAGAAGACATTGGCCACAACATTGTCCTCTGAACTCCACACAAATATCCACGTACCACTCTCAACAATAATAATAATAATGGTAATCATAATAATAGTAGAAGCAATAATTAATAATAATCATACTAGATATTACCAAGTTCTTTTGAGTGTATCACAGCAAATTTGCACTTTCCTAGACCGGGTTGTGAGACCTCTGCTGGCCTAAACACTCCCCTTAGCTCTTTGTGTCCCGGAAGACTCCTGGTGACTTAGTTGCTTTGATAAATGTTTTGTTCACGATTTTTCTTCTCTCTTGTTATATCCACAAAGAGCTCTCCGTGTGTGCTGAGAATGGACTTATTCATGTCAGAATAGACAAGTCAGGATTCAGACGTCAGTCTTGAGACACATCTTTGTAACAAGCCAACCTAGTAGGACCATGGCAAGTTCTCTTCATCCTGATTCATGCGGATCATTTTATATGTGAGGAATAATGAGGTTGTACTATGTGTTTAAATCCTTTAAACTTACTAAACAAGTGTGCCTTTAGTGGCTAAACTGCTAAGAGGGCATTTTACTGCTATGAGGGGCTCTCTGTCTGGGTAAGCCATGATGTGGGAGTGACTCGGAGCCTTCCAGGCATCTTGGGCCAGAAACAGGGCAGCCTCTGTTTTGCTCCTGCAGCCATACAGCTATGAGAGTCCATGAAACAGAGACCCCCCCCCCCCCCCCAGTGAGCTGTCTCAGGATATAATTTCCCTTTAGGGTAGCCTGTGACTCACCCTACTACTGTCCCTGAAGAAAAAGAGAGAAAGAGGGCAGGGCTAAAATAAAGTAGATTTCAAGAACCATTTAACTTGAAATAGAAAAATGTCATTGGCAGCTTTGCCTTGAGTGTTTAGAACCTGACACCAGCTCAGATTCCCCTCATCCCCATGATCCCTGAATGACACACTGCACAGGTTGCTGACACCCGGTCTTATTACTGGCTGGATTCTCCTACAACCCTGCCTCCTTCCCCCAAACAAACCTGCTTTAGCTTGAAGGTCAGAGCCCCGGACAGCTTTCTACACCACCACCATCTGGTGTTTGCTTTAGCGTAGATCCACAAATGATGTGTTATTATAGCAGAAGCACAGAAAATCATGACAGACCTGGGTTTGTTTCTCATTGGGAACCTGAATCTGAAATGTAGCGGTATTCAGCTTGATGAAGGGGAGCCTCTCCCACAATTAAAGACCCTCACCCGGGACCAGAGTTGAGAACAAAAAAAGCCAATAGCATTGCACTAGTCACTAGTGGCTGGCAGTGATTTATTTCCTGTCTGTGCTTTATTGAATTCACGTTTTCTGGGTGTCTGTTCCTGGTGTGATTTATTTCTGTCTTGACATGTCCCTCCCTCCAGTAGATTATAAGATGACCCTAGTGTGGGTGTGACAGCTGAAATCAGAAACTGGCAGTGGGTTAGAGCTAGAGTGAGGGAGGCCTTAATACCTACCCTAACGCTTCTGCTCCATTTTAGGGAGTAGTGACATCCTGATGTTTGGCTGGAGTAGTTATGTCAGGAAAAAATGACCAGGTATTAGGTTTCATTTAAGCAGGTTTCAGAATGTCCTCAGAGCCACTGTGGAATCATGGCTACTCCCTCTGGTTATGGTTCCTGGAAAAGATGAGAGAATTAATGAACTTAACTTCTGCCCCATTCTCCTTATGTGTAGAAAAGCAACTTGAGTTTGAGCTTTGTCTAAAGAAGAAGAAAGAAAGGCTATTAGGCAGGCAGGAAGGGAGAGAAAGAGTCAGGCATGGTGGCATACACTGGAGTCAGGATAGGACTTACTCGGTACTTGGTCTAAGACGAGGTGCCATGTTAGGGTAAAGCTCTTCTAATGGGAGTAGTTGGGGACTTTAGAGAGCAAAGTGTTTATTCCATTTTGACTTGAACAAATCTGACTTCAATGTCTTACCTGTTAATGTTTTACTTGCCTGAGTTGCTCTGTTGTGAAAAGGGATAGGAAGTGGTTAGAAATATTTCATACTAACTATGGCTATATACCCATTTTATCTCATGTGATGGTCATATGTAGTTATATAAATTTAAACAAATCACTATGACAAGACAGGCATGAAGGTACACTCCTATAATCTTACACTGAGAAGCTGAAGCAGGAAAACTAAGAATTTGAGTCCAGGGAGCTATGTCTCAGTAGGTGAAGTGCTTGCCTTAAAAGCATCTCCATGCTTGTAGTCGTAGTGTGGGGTGGACCCTTGGCACTTTCTGCCAGCCAGCCTAGCCACCATGGTGAGTTCGAAGCCAGTGAAAGAATATCTAATGTTGTCTTCTGGCCTCACACACACATATACACATGTGCCCAGAGATAAATATGCATATCTATAAATATACACGTGCTCTATTTGGTGGCCTTCATTTTGGCTCACTTCCATGACCCATACAGCTTGAGCTCAGAGCCACCATCTTGAGTTTACCACTGGCATTGAGTGTTGCATGCAAGTCCCCTCTTCCCAGTTGGACTATGAGCCTTTTGTGGCAGAGAGATGCTTGAGACTTCCTGCATCCTTGAGTACCTTGCACACTGTGAGCACTCACAGTGGTAACAAGGGAGGATAATATTTCATCTCCAAGCTCCCCTATCCTCACCAGCAGAAACAGAATTACCCTAACCTACAGTATGTTCATCTTCCAAATGCTTATTTTTCTTCAGTCTGCAATGCCTCACATCTTATTTTACTATAGAGATCTTTCTATTATATAGTAGCTTCCTGAGAGACAATTGTGTTCCTGACTCCATTTCAACTTCCTTTGGCATAATGACTTTTTATGTGTGTGGTGCTCCAATCTAAAGAACACAATGACCTGTTTCCATCATACCTACTCCAAGAAAAAGCATTAGGAAGTGACACCACTGTTTACATTTATAAGACAACATAAATGCTTTTACCCCTTCCAAAAGACTGCTTTTTATCACAGCATAGAGAAGGTGTGAGAGGGTATAGCTTTTCCCAGTATACTTGATGCCTGTTGGTAAGAATTGGGCCCCTAGTCAATAGTGATAAAGAGGAAAGTAGAGAACAGTATCCCCTCAGCAAAGCCACCCACTGATGTTCTCTTGCTTCACGGAGGAGGAAGATTGGAGTTCCGGCCATGGTTGTCCATGCAGTGTCCCTCCCAACATAAGTCCTTCTTCTCCCACTGAGAGTGTCATACAGGCACATCAGAAGCTAGCCATGCTGTCTGAGCAGGCCTCTCACCTGTATGGCGGCATGAGTCAGTGATGCCCTCTGAAGTTAGATTGCCACACCCAGGGCAGGCTCATCTTCTCCATTTTAGTTCTGGTTGTTATATTAATAGAAGAGAAGGTGTTTTGCTTGCCTCTATGAAGTACCTCCTGCCTTCTCTCAACAACTAAGCTCTCTGAAACCGGGGTCTAGAATGCTCATATCTTTGTTTGTTTGTTTGTTTTTTGAGACAGGGTTTCTCTGTATAGCCTTGGCTGTCCTGGAACTCACTCTGTAGACCAAACTGGCCTCGAACTCAGAAATCCGCCTGCCTCTGCCTCCCAAGTGCTGGGATTAAAGGTGTGCGCCACCATGGCCCAGCTGAATGCTCATGTCTTAAATTACCTATCAACTCTATGGATAGAGTTCTCTCTCTGCCTCAGATTTCCAGTTCTTCTTCTGGGAACTCCTTAAGTTGTCACTAAATTCCCAGAGAGGGCTTCATGGTCACTGAACACCATAGACATGAATTCTGCCAGAACCATGAGAGGTCTCATGCTCATGGCTGCTCTGAAAAGCTTGTGAAATCAAGACCGTGGATGAGTACATGGACAGGGATAGAAACTATGAACACCTTGAATCTCAAATGGTCTTTTTGTTTTTGTGTTGGGTGTGTGTGTGTGTGTGTGTGTGTGTGTGTGTGTGTGTAAGGCCAGAAGTTGACATCAAGTATCTTCCTCTTCTATTGCTCTCCACCTTAGTTTTAGAAACAGCTCAGTATGTCAGCTAGACTGGTTAGCCAGCCAGTCTCCAGGAGCTACCCATCTCTGTCTTCCCTTCCCACCCATGCTTATGTTATAGACACATGAATACCATCATGTCTGGCTTTTCTAAGGGTACTGAGGACCCAAGCTCAAGTCTTCATACTTGTGAAGCAAGCACTCTGCCCACTAAGCCATCTCCACCAACCTCACAAGTATTTTTATATTATGCAGTGCATACCCAGATTCAATGTA
>JADRCD010236014.1:0-29241 GCA_019843815.1 Montemys delectorum
AAGCTTAGGTTTCACAGCTGCAAGAAATTACATAGTCTTGAGTGTGCACTAAGGCCATGCCACAGAGTCATGAGCCTGTCTGCCACTGCTCTGAAGCTTTTTTTTTCTTAAATTATTTTTATTATTATTGTTTTTAAGAGATTTTTATTAGATATTTTCTTTATTTACATTTCAAATGTCATCCCCTTTCCTTGTTTCCCCTCTAAAACTCCTATTCCATCTGACATCCCCTTGCTTCTATGAAGATGTTCCCTCCACCCACCCACCACCTTCCCCTTCCTCATCCTAGCATTTCTCTACATTGGAGCATTGAGCCTTCACATGACCAAGGGCCTCTCCTCCCATTGATGTCCCACAAGCCAATCCTCTACTATATGTGTGACTAGAGCCAAGGGTTACTCCATGTGTACTTTTTGGTTGATGGTTTAGTCCCTGGAAAATCTGGGATGTCTGGTTGGTTCATATTGTTTTTCCTCCTATAGGACTGCAAACCCCTTTGGCTCCTTCAGTCCTTTTTCTAGCTTCTCTACTGGGGGCCCCGTGCTCAGTCCAATGGTTGGCTGCAAACAACTGCCTCTGTATTTGTCATGCTCTGGCAGAGCCTCTCTGCAGACAGCTATATCATGGCCTGAAACTTCTATCTATGACCTTTGTCCTATGTACCTTGAGTTTGTATTGGGTCTTCTTCCTTCATGGACCTGGTCCTGAGCTCGAAATCAAAACCACTGGCCGCTTTGTGTTCTACTCTGAAGCTATTAGAGTTTGTTCTTCATGCTGCCTCAGAAATTGGAATAGTCCTCAGCTCCTTGGACTGATGGTTTTTATCAACTCTGCCCTTGACAGCCCTGTCAATGGGGACACAGAGATTTGCCAAGCTCTGGCTTTCACCACATCAAGACTGGTTCTAGGTTTCAAATATGAAGTCTAGACTTAATTCTCTATCACATCTGAAGTCAAGATTTAAAGCTACTTGGCAGGAAAGGTGAATGAGAAATTTCCTTCAAGCTTCTCCAGTAAGCCTTTCTGTTCTGTTATGCTAACCATGAGTTCCATATTTTCCCACCTGATCTCTTCTGCTTTTGTGTGTGTGCTTTTGTGCATTCTCAGCTTGGTGTCTATAGAGAAAAGGATTTAGATCATCTTATTTAGTGATTGTCTTGCTCCAGTTCTGAATATGATTGCCTAATTTGCATTATGTTCTAGGTAGCAGCTTTTATTTTAATATTGTGAGAAGTTCATTTGGTTCTAAAAAAAAAAAAAAAAGCAGACAGAGCAGTACAAGCCATGCATTGATTATGCCAAAGTTTGTACAATATTTGCAATATCATTGTAATGCAAATGTCCTCTCCAAAGACATAATCTAGAATGATAGGCAGTGCCCTTGAAGCTCTAATACTCTGTTTTGAAGTATTCTGCTATGCATTCACTTTATCACAATTATTCACAATGAACACAGAAAGATGAGCACTAAAGATCTCCAATAGAAACATAATTTCAACAAGAGAGAATAAAAAAACAGCACAAGAGACAGAGAGAGGCTAAATGTAATGAATCTGTTGAGTAGAAACTCTACTTTGTAATGAAAATGGACTTCTGGGAAGTAGATTCATCAGCCTTAGACACACTCAAGTTCTATCTATTGACTGGGGGGTAATGTTGCCTATTGTACATTAAATGGGAAACATTTAAAGCATAATTAAAACATGCAATAAACCCTGCTGATCACTAAGTGTGGATTATTTCATTTAATTTTATCTATCCCTAGCAAGGAAGACAGTGGACATATACGAAACTGAGAGTAACAGGTCGCATGACTAGATGTGAAAGTTCATCTGATCCACCTTGCTTCTGACATGACACTTTAGACAGTGATCAGAACATCTTCTCTATATTCTGGTTTCTTCCTTACGTTCTGCAAAATGTCCATCAAAAACAGGATACTCTATTCTATGCAGGCTTTAGAGACTACTCCCTGTAAAAATTATCAGATGTCCCATAAAAGCATTTTTATTTTTGAACAAGTTTAAAAAGTACACCAATGCAATTTTCTTTGGGTATTAAGTTTGTCATGGCTCTTCATAAAAGAATCTCTAGCACAAAGCATTCTCTAAGCTGACTGATTATGGTCGTGTCTCTATATGCCTACAGCTAAAGGATTGCACACATGCTGAACGAGGCTGTGAAGAATCAGACATCTCTGAAATCTTTCTAGACAACTGCACAGCTATTACCACGAGCACACATATACTGATATTAGGTGCTGCCAGCATTCAGTCATGTACAATATTCTCTTAAATACATTTTACTTTTTGTAAACACATTATGTTAGAAGACATTTTATGAGCACTAAGAAATTGTGTTTCTAACTAAAAGATCAGGGAATATGTCTTAACCTGAGGCAAGACTGATTCAGTGTTCAATGTGAAGAGCGTCCTCAGGCTAGATTCCAAGAACTAAGTTTGAGTCTTCTCTGTGCGATAGACTAATATTTGTTTCCTTTTACATCAGGAACAAAGGAATTTGTACATCTAAACCAGAGAAATTAAATGTTGTAAGCAAAATGAAACCATAAGTACTGAAGAGACATGTAATAGTGAATAGTGCTGTAAACAATAGAAAAGTAGATTCATAGCTTTTAGAGACTCGTCCATAGATTTAACACTGCAGTCTCTGAGGCAAACCTCCCTACTGCTTTGTCTGCCTAGAACTCTCAATCTTTCTTGACCTTTTTAAGAAAAAGAAGTCATCTTCTATGAGAGAAATCTAACCAGAGTCAAACAAAGGGAATTGATGAGGCTAGGAGGAGACACCGTGTATGTGTAAGAAAGGGAGAAATCATGCCCAGAACCCACACTCACTTTTACAGCTGCCTCAACAGCTCCAACTCTCTGCCCTTCAGTTTTATCATCCATATCATCAAGATAATGAAACTGTACGTCAGATGACTCTTCAATGAACTCATAAAGTAAAAGGTATGAAAAACAAAGCCTAGTGTGCTCTAGCAACAAAGTCCAAGCTGCTACGTGCTTCTCACCTTGGTCGGTGAAGAAAGACAGATGCTGCTTACCTGCTTCTGCGTACCAGAGTGCCTGAGAACTCAACTCTTGTCTAGAATGGTAAGAGAAGTTTTAGAATCACTCAGAGGAGCCAAAGGCATGCGAATAGAGCCACAGTTTATTGTGTTCATGCCTCCACCTGCCTCAGAAACCTATCTGAGTGTGTGAAAGGAGACAGAGGTCTAAGGGGATGGTTTAAAAGGCAGAAGTAATGTGGACAACTCAGAAGAGCATCAGCAAAGAGGAGAAGATGGTGGTGATGGGTTACATACATCAGAACAAACTGAAACACCATATTGGTATGAAAGTGCCATTATTGTATAATGCTATCTTAAATTTTCTTGGATTATTTAAATAATATTTTATATCATTTCTCTCTTCCTTCTCTCTTAAATTTTTAAATTAAAATCATAAAAAGAAAACATTGTAGAGCATGTGGTAAAAATTAGATCCCAGATTTCTGTGCTAAGTTATTTTAATAGGTTGAAAACATCAAATGTATTTCTATCTTAGAGGTAGCTAAATACAGCCTTTATTATAATGATGTTAAAGACTCTTACAGAACTAATTGCTGATAAAAGAAGGAAATCCAAGACTCAAAGACCATACATTTTTTTATATTTGTAATTGTTTCTATTGGACTACTTAGTGTTAATGGCACTCACTGTATCTCCTGTGTTCTGTATCAGTATTTGGTAAACAGCAAGGCAGAGGACGTGTACGCAGATGCAGCCGTACATGTCCTCCTCCTAGCAGCTTGCAATCCTTTTCCTATTTTCTGCCTTTGTTTCCTTTTTACAGTTAATTTTCTTATCTTATAACTCAAGGGCCTTCTGTTCTGTTCAGCCACTACCCACATCCTCAGATTTCTCCTCTCATTGGAAGAGCTGGCCTTAGGAAGGTCATTCACGTTCCGTTGGGTCTTCTGTGAACAGTCATAATCTTATAACCTATGACTTTGCACCAAACACTTCAAAGGGCCTTGTACGTGCTTGGCTTATTCCATATAATATATATATATATACACATATACACACACATATATATCAACACTATATGTAATTATATGTACATATATAATTATATATATGTTAAAACTTATATGTGAGCTAACAGGTATTTGTAAAAATGCCATAACTCACTAATGTCAACATGCAATTATAGACATGAGTCAGTAGTTCACAAGAAAGCAGAGTTTGGAAGCATCTCTGTGTAGGATGATCTTACCTTCCGAGGCTGTCTCCTCCTCTTCTTGCCTATCCATTGACGCTGATTCAACTGTAAATTGAGAGCTTGGGCAATTTCATCTCTATGGTTCTCTATCCAACACTACCATCAATGTTCACAGAAGGAGGGATTCTCAAAAGTGAAAGAGCCAACAAAAATGTAACTAATTAATATTATATACTTCACAGTGGTCTTGTATTTGTTGCTCCTTCTTTGACTTTTAGTTAGTCTTCCTGATTGCTATTTGCTCTGTTGCCTCTAGATAAAATAAAAGTTTAATAAGATGTAACTGTGACTTTTTCCTCTTTAGTAGTCCATAGACCTTATTTTACTTATGTCCATGAGGCTAAATGGAAATATATCTTTTACTTATCGATAAAATACAAAGGATACCAATAAGAAAACAAGCAGAGAAAGTCTATAAATTAATCTCAAAATAATGATTTCCCTATCCCTATTTTCTATAATTTTTGATATCACAGATGATAATAGTATACTTTAAGCTTTAGTAAAATGAGGAGAAATATTAAAATTGATAACCCTGTTGGTTTAAAAGTTACTGGGTAATTTAGCAACTGATGACTTAATATTTTTCAATCTAATGTTTAATAGTGGCAAAAACATTGAATTTAGCCAAAATATTTCTGGCTAAATTTGATTGCTTGCTTCTTCAAGCTATTTTAAGAACTAAGTGAGTTATTATTCCACATTAAAATAAGCTTCCAAAGTTTAGAATCTTGCATAAAAAACTCAACTGTGTGTTTTCATGCAGTCCCCAGTGAACCTGCTTCTTGTTCATGGGCTTCAGCCAAGCAGTGCTCTGACAGTACTGGGAGCTGTAAAGAAATGAATGGAAGGCAGATTGAAGTGTGGTGCTTACACAGATGTTAGACTTGCTTGATAGTAGGAAGCATCGTTAGGAGTCTGAAGCTTGGGTTCTGTTTGCTAGAGGTAAACAAGACTATAGATGTCCAAGGTGGAAGGTCCTGAGAATTGGAGGAGGAGGATTGCAATAACAATAGTGCCCCTATCTCTATGTTAAAGCGGGCATCAGACATATGTAGTCTCCCCTTGGCTCTATGAGCCATCATTATCAGAGAGCATATGTTGTCATTGATGGAAACTAAGACTCAAATCGAGATTCTGATCTCAGAATCAGGCGTTAGTAAAATCCTGACAATAATATTTTAATATTGGGCTGGAGAAATTGCTCAGCAGTTAAGAGCACTGGCTGTTCTTCAAGAGGTCCTGAGTTCAATTCTCAGCAACCACATGGCAGTTTATAACTGTAACTGCTATTCCAGAGGATCCAGCACATAGGCACAATTGCAGTCAAAACACCAATGTACATAAAATAAATTAATTAAAAATACTTTAATGTGTGGGTTGCTACTTGAAGTATATGAATATATTCCATCAAACATAATTATTGATTTAAGGTCTTAAGGGAATTTTACTATAAGTTAAAGTGTTATTCCTAACAAAATAGAAAAGGCTCTCCTTTTAATTGCATACTATTCAAATTAGGATTTTCTTAACCTCAACCATATCTGGCTTCCAAATAAATTTGTTCTTACATAGGCTGTCACTTACTGAGTGATGAAATTATTCCAATAACATTTTTTAAATTTATTTCACATTTTCTCAAAAGGTCACTTAAACAGACACAATAATATTTTAAAATTTGTGAAAAAAGTGTTCTCCCATTGTTGAGTCTGTCATAACCAAACCAGAATAGGTATTACAACAAAGACTCGAATTAACTTTGTGTTCATGAATTCAGTTTTTATGCACTGGGGTTCTGACTAGAAAAACTTGTTTGCTTACCTGATCTACTCCATGTTTGTGCAGATATTTAGATTAAGAAAAAAACTTCCACCTTCCTGGAGTTCTAGGAAGCTAGGATAATAATTGAAGTAGCTATTAGAAGCCTCCTAGACTAAGTCCTAATTTTATAGATGAAAGAAATTGCTTTTAAGTGAAATGATTTGCTTAATGCCTCCCAGCCAACGGGGCAGAAAAGTACTCAGCCCCCAAGTGTCTTACTTTCCCAGTGTTTTGTTCTGTGTTTCCACGAACAATTTCCTGATTGTGCTACCATGTAAATTCATGTCAATTTTACTACTGTCGAAGTGCCATTTCTAGGCACAGTGTCAACTTGTGATTCCAAAGTGTTTTAATTAAAACACTGCAGCAAGGATGGTGAATTCATTAGTCAAAAGAAAGTGTTAAATTAACAGTTCATCTTTTGTTCAGTGTATCTTAAGGGAGTGGTTAAGATACAATGCTTTTTGTCTGAAAACTACTCTTTCATAGTTTACATTACCTAAACCTTCAATAGACAAACATCTAATTTCAAGAAGCTGATACAACACACATAAAGTAAGAAGATGCAGTCATGCCTTCATACGTTTATGGAGTCACTCTGTTGACACTTATTCCTGGGCCTTCCCGTGTTAAAGTTGACAGAAGCAATGAAGAACTGGTGTATACACGAGACTGTTTTCATGAGCCTGGATTACACCTAGCAAGTCCAACGCAAACAAATGTCACTAATTAGCCATAACATAGATTTGAAAAGATAACTTTCTTCCTGCAGAGAAGAAATTGGGTCCTACGTTCACATACGGTCAGTGAAAACTTCTCAGGGGAGGTGACTTAGGAAGTTAAACCAAAAGGGTGAGAGCCAAGGAGGATAGCATCAGGGTGGGCCCGTGGCATTCCTGACCAAACCTATAGCTGATGTGGCTGTGCTTCACTCTCATAGTGCATGAACTAAAAGATATGGTTGAAAACTTTGCATCTAAACAAATTATTTCTCCTTCTCTATGGAAGAAATAATGAAACTACAGCCAATGTGTGAGCTGTGGCCAACACATTTTTAATAGAATTCAGAACACTGGGTAGGGTAAGATTCAAAATTCACTTGGAAGCTGAGCATATCTGACACCATAAGCATTATGATTGCCCTGTGAACCTCCCTCCCCTGCATAAGGTTCCCTAGAGCAGGGGTTCTTCTTTTTGATGTGCTATAGGCCAACCTGATTAGGACCATATATTTTTAATGCTTTCATTCTGAGATGATCTCAATTCTGTTTTTCATCTGTCATTAGCACAATGTGGATTATTCTCAGCTAAAGAAAACTGTAACTGTTTTACACTTTTCTCACAGTAAGTTAAATTGTCTAGCTAATCTGCTTTAATCATTTTCCAGCGGCTTGATTTACCCTTCCATCTTTCCTTGGTATGCTCTGCCCATATGACATTCTCACTTTCCCTAGACCCAGATCTGTGCACCTGGTATTCTTGTTGACAAGAATACATTTGGCATTCAAAATGGCTGCTTCTTTCTCTTTCATTGGTCCTTAGCTTATTGTTACTATAGAAACTTTCTTGAGTAAAGAGTCTGGCACCATGCCTGTCCCATCCAGAGCATGCCATGAAGAGTAGCAGTTATGTTTAATGCTAAGTAGCTGAGTGCTTTCTGTTAGCCCCTGCACAGTGTCAGCCATTTCATACTTTCCTGGTTCTCACTATTTCCAGAGAAACACGATTTCTCCTGTTACAAACAGATTACTTAAGAAACTAAACATTTTGTATGAAATCATTAGTACATACACAGAAGAATTTATCTTAGCCCAAGAGTGGCTCTGTCATATTTCCCACAATATGAACTCACATAAACTGATGATATGCTAACCACTAGAAGTCAGGTGAAAGCTGGTGGAAGTCATGATCCAGCTAAGCAGATGACTCCCTCACACACCTCAGAATCTTTTTACATGTGCAAGCCTAAAACTCAGCTGAAATTCTACCCTACCTGTGACTTCCTCTTACACTTGGCAGTATCGACTTAAACTTTTTTCAAATATTTCAAGTAAATTAGTGCTTGAATGCTTGTCAGACAGGGTCAGTATCATCTCTAGGATCCTGAGCATCCTTCAGTGATCTCACATGTTAACTGCACAGGACAATGGTGCCCTGCTGTTTGGGGTCTGGCCCAGGAAAAAACTGGAGTCTAGAAGCCTGTCTTGTTCTCAGATGGTCTTGATGAGAAAACAACAACAAACAACCTTGGACAATTTCAATGCAAAACAAAACCATAACAAAAAGGTAGATGTTCTGTAGATACACCATTACTGTAAGATAGAAGGGAATCCATGGAAAGCCACCCCCAGACTATGGCTAAATAGAAGAAAATGTCATAAAAATGTACACCATTCTCTTTGTTTGGTATGTGGGAAAGATGAAAATAGAAACTCCAAGTAAAGATCAGTTAGCACACAGGAGCAGAACAGGTGTTTTTTACTAAGCAGCTTGGTCTTATTAACTCGCTCTCCACAGCCAAGCTTTAAAATGAATTAAATGACACTGAGTTGATGCTAATGGAAGTTGAGTTAGGAGCATTGGTGGCATGGCTACCCTCCAGGAGACTGCTACATAAATAAAATGCATCTTTTCAATATTAAAGAGCCAAGCCATGGTCAAGCTTTCTAATTAGGTCAGCATAATGTAAGACAGACTAAAAACCATCCCAGGTGGGAATATCAAAAATTCATAATTTTGCTTAGAATTCAATCTCTGTGACCTTACATATTTCAGAAGAGCAATAATTAGCTGTTGCCCCCTTCGAGAGTTAGATATTTATAAAGACAACAGGCAGAAAAGATGACACATACACAAAATGCTCACACAAAGTTGGGAAGCAATGAAGACAATGAATTTGTACTGGTATTTGTCAAAAAGAAATGAACATGGGATCTTTTGATTTATTGTTCAACATTAGGAAATGGAGCTGGGTTTTACCTCCAAGTACTGTCAAATAAATTACTCCCTTTAAAATCCCGGGGAATCCACTGGGCGACGATCCAACACCACTTCAACCGTTTGGGGCCATTTTTGTTTTGTTTTTACTGATACTTTCCACTTTTGACGACAACCAATTCTTTTTCCATTTTAGAAGCATTTCCGTGGAAGGTTTGGAAATCCTGGGCAAACCGTTCTGAAAGCAGCTCCCTACCTTTGTTGTGTTTGGCTTTAATTTCTTCCTCTTTATAAGGTCGATTTCTCATTAGTCCTAAGCCAAAAGCTTGCAGGGTGAAATGAAGAAACATGTTTAAGTTGAAAAAAGTCTTATCAAATCTTCAAGAGCCTGAAAGGGGAAAATTACTTCAGCATTAAACATAAAAACATGCCCAAGCAGGTTCATAGCTGTCTGGAAAGGGGTTTCCTAAGGATAACATTCATATCAATACATTACTACTGAAGGAATAATTAACGCAGAGGAACAGTAATTATGTGAATGAAAAGATAGTAATCGAGCTGCGGGAGCATAACTCAAGCTTGATTTGAGAAATAAGAAGAAAAAAGAGATAAAAAAGAATCTACCAATTTTTAAAGTGGGAATCAGGAAGAACTTTGCCTAAAGAGGAAAAATTCCGTTGTAAAAGCTCATGGCATTGGGAAATAAATAGCATAGAGAACAAGCCGTCTATTACAAATGCAGGGCAGAGAAATGCAGGATTCAGAAAGCTCTCTACTATGCCACCAAAACTGGCGCATCCACATGCAGGATTTCTCATTTAAAAAACAAAACAAAGCAAAACAAAAACAAAAACAAACAAACAAAAACTTCATGGAAAATACAAAAGAGTAGAATGAGAAATCAATTTGAAGGGAAACATAAAGATTATAATTCCACACTTGTGGACTGTAAATTCTTAAGGCAAATCGCAATGAGAACCTTTCTAGAAAAAAAAAAAAAGACAGGGCTGTTGTTTTTGCTGTTTTGCCTCATGTAGCTCTTATGAGAAGCTGACAACTGGGCTCACCCTCCTCACTCCTGCTTCCGAGCCTGGAGGTTCTATGATTATTCAGTGACTCAACACAAAAGCCCAGAACTTCTGAGCTGAGGCAAAGTCCTATTAATTAAACTAACATCTGCTCTTAAGCTTTCTCTCTTGCTTTCCCAAAGCTGTAAGCACTTTCTGGGTCAGTTCACTTCTTGCCTCCAGTTACAATACATCTAAAGACAAAAGCTGGTGACAGCCCAGCCCAGTTGAGTATGTCTTGCCCTTAGCTTTTAAAGTGTTTACTGATGATGTTAAATACTATGAATTGCTTTTGTTTGCTTTATTTGTAAGAAAATGTGTCTTGTCTTGTTACCCTTGAGTCTCGGCTCTGTCAGCTGTGTGGTTGGCCAGAGCTGTCAGGTTGTTTGTGATTTTATGCAAACCTTTCTTTGAAAAAAATTTCTTTAGGTCAACAAAGAAAGATTCATAGTATAAATGAAGTCTAGGAGGCTTACTTTAAATCTTATCTAGTCATTTTAGTCTCTCTTTTGTGCATTTCTTTCTTCACCAAATGAGAAAAATGATTGAGTCCTTGGAAAAGATGAAGTAAGTTAATGTATGGATTGGTGATGTGTCTCAGTGACAGAGTCCTTGCCTGGCATGTGCAAGGTCCTAGTTGTGATATTGAGGATGACCAACTATGTTAATGCATAAAATCTCTGTCTAAAGCTACTATCAAGCAAAACTTAGTACATGTTATTAGAGAACACCATCTACCTCTGTATTCTTTAAAGGCATTGTAAATCTAGAGCTACTCTATTTTTCATTTATAAAATTAGATGGTTTCTTGTACAGCCTAGCATTTCCTTCAGGCTCATTTGTTGAGTATCTGATAATTAATAAACCCTAAACTAAGTGTCTGATATTGAGTTGTTGATAAAGACAAGAGAAGCAGGGTACATTCCAACAGTCAAACAAACAACAAATCTAACTGTCTTTCTGGAGTCAAGTCCCTGCCACTTGAAGAACATCTTTGACTTACTCAGGTAATAGATCCTAGAAACACACCTTTCTCCTCAGAAAATAAGTCAAAATTCTTTCAATTCATATTAGAGTTTAGAAGTGTTCAAAGAAATGAAGCAGGAAAGAACATTGGTGTGATGCCTTGCACAACAAAGGTGACCTATCAACCTGTGTCATTAGCAGAAAGAACCATCTCACTACCTCATTGCACACTATATAAAAGCTAAAAAAAAAACCCTACAAAATATGTAGCTGACCCCTTATAAGATATAGATATTTTAATAAAAGATTAAGTTATAAACCTGCTTCATTTTGCATTCTTGGGACTTTTGTGAAAAGTCAGCTGACCATGAGTGTGGCCTGAAATCTGGGTCCCCCGCTCTGTTCACATGCTCTGTGTGTCCAGGGTCACCATAGCTTCCAAGTGCGTTAGGCTGTTCAGGTGTTATGGTGACTGAAGCTCGTTCTATGACTTTGAGATTTATTTACTATTTCAGTAAATGATACTACCAAATTTCTATGTATGCATCAAGAAGAAGAAATCCAAATAGTTTCCTCTTGCTGCACAAAAAAAAAAATCAAGAGATAAACTAGAGTTTCAAAAATGTAAAACTTGAATCAATGAACTTTTTGCAAGAAAACATAAGAATCACTTTAAAATGTTGATGTAGACAGTGATGTTTGTCATAGTGAAGCAATAAAATTTTAAATCCTTGAACAAGATTGTATGAAACTAAAAAGATTTGGTACAGAAAATGAAGCTGAGAGATACCACTCAGAAAGAGAGATGTTTACAAAGCATTCATCAACAAGGTATTAACATTCATAACATATAAGGAGCTCAATATATTGAACATGAAAAACATTATGATTTTGAAATGGGCAAAGGACATAAACAGATGCATATCAAAAAGACATAAAAACAACTAAGTAAAAATGTCCATTCTCATTTTCAGGATATTATAAATCAGAAGCACAAATTGCCATTGTAAGCAAGTTGAGTACTTCTCCTGAGACACCAAGATATAAACAATAAATCCTGGAAATTATTAAACTTAATATGTAGACACATTTTTCTCTTGCATTCAGCTCATATTAAAAACAGTTATAACACATTGAAGACACATCTTAGGACTTGTGATTTTCACTTCTCTTAATTCATACTCCAAGAATAAGTATCATGCTGGCTAGCTTTCATGGTACTGAAAGAAAGATACTGAATAGAATCCTTGAAGAGGAGGGGGATAGTAACCAATGGTCCTATGCAGCCATGAATACTGTGAACAATAATAATGACTACCATGGAAAGATATGTTCATGTATACAACAGTGTAAGGAATTATGGTAATAATCAACCACTTTCATGTTGGGGGCCATGAGTGAATTTGCTGCTATTATTCTGCTAATGTACAAAGTGCCCTCTGAGTTTGTATCTCTATACACATAGATTAGTGCAACTTTTACAAATCATCAAGGAAATTTCTTTGCACAGTGAATGATAATTATTATAAGAATCCAGAAGTGACCAAAGCATAGGACAATTGTCCATATATTGCTGATATTAACAATATTCCTGCCCCTAATGCTCAGGGGCCATCATGGAAGAGCAGACAGAAACCTTTTAAGAGAGAAATTGTGGGGGGAGGGGAAGGGCAGGGGTCCTAGAATGAAACTATTTCTTCTGGTCTCTAATTTTATTTGTAAGTTGTGACAAGATTTCTTAGTACAACAGAAGTACAATATATAAAATAAAATTGAGTCCATCAACATTGAAACTTCTATATCAAATACTCATATATCCAATATCTTTTCATAGATTAGATATTTCTAGATTATAAACCTACTCTAAAAATCTCAAAATTAGATAAACAATCCTGTACATTGGACATTATAATAATTACCTGACTAAAGAAGCCTTGCAGATGGGAAGGAAGCTGAAAAGGACACACGAAATATGTTCTCTGGGATAGAATTCCCATTTAACCTACAGAAAGTCTTTTAAATACCAACTATTATAGTCTAAATGAAAAAAGAAAAAACAATTGTCTGAGCAAAAAGAATCTTTATGCACTGCTTCAAGGAACAGGAAGTGACAACATCACTAAAGAGTACCTAAGCGTGATCAAAAACATACAGCCGACGATCTGCTCATCACGACACTTAGCATTATTCACCAGGAAACATATTTTCCTAGATTTAGTCACAAACATTTAATCACTTAATTTGTAAACAGCTCTAAAGTTAAAGCAACCTCAACATTGAGCTCCAGGTGAATGGAGGACCAAATGATGGTACTTGTGCACAGTAGACAAGAATTCAACCATAAAAGGAATTCACTATTGACTGTTTTAGTGGCATGGATAAGTTGGAACTTGATTGCCCAGAGTGAGTAAAATTACACATAAAAGAATGCCTAGACCTGATATATGGCTCAGAGAGTGATTTATTGTCTAGTATAGATGAGGCCCTGAGCTACACACACACACACACACAGACACACACACAGACACACACACAACTACATTATTCCATGTGATGAGACTAGGTGGCAGGTCCTGACAAAAATCACACCATGCAACAGGTCTCATGTGCGAGGTTCTTTTGTAAAAAGGGAAGAGCACAGAGGTGACCTCTGGGAGGGAGAGGAAAGAAAGGAGTGAGGAGGGATAATGTGGCTTTTACTGGGGCCATGGTGCATGCACAAAGGAACATGCGACAGGGGTGACAAAGTGCTGACTCTTAGGCAGCTTACAATAACATGTCTTACTGTCTTGTCTTGGGGTCCTTTGAATGGTGACTGTGAAGATTCCTGATTGTCATGGGGTCATTTTTCAGCTGTCCATGGTTGTGCCTGATTGCCAACATTCCTCTCTTTTTCCTATCTTAAAGAAGGGAATTAAAAGAGGAGCAGTGGTGAGGCAAAGATAGGGATGTCAGATTTCTTAAACTGTTTCCTGCTGTCCAGTGATGCCAATTTGAGGGTATAATTACTCTTCACCATCAGGACTCTATAGTTGATCTTCACCATCGGGACTCATTCAATAGTTCTTGGCATTGGGCTTTTCTGTGGGCAGTAATTGGTAATCCTGTAAGAGGAAATAATTAATCATTAGGTTGAATTTTTTTTTTTTAGATTTGTCATTGGAGGTATATAGAAAAGAGGTTGATGGCTGTGCCTGATTGCCAAAATTCTTCTCCAGTGTGGGAATGAGGATTAAAGAGAAAAAAGACAGTTAGACCACATTCTAGCATGGCCCCAGTCAATTCTGAGGCTGAAGGCAGGTTTAATTTTTTCCAATCCATTTTTACACCATTTTAATTACATGCAGATATTATGGGTGAGCAGTACAATAAAGAACTAGCAAGTTAGTAAGCAAAGTCATGTGATTACTCCTGTGACAGTTGTTTCTAAGGACTTGTCAGAATGACCAAAATACCTTAGCCCACTTCCTCCTCCAAGCCTAAAATTGTGCCTGA
This sequence comes from Montemys delectorum, assembly GCA_019843815.1. Taxonomy (NCBI): domain Eukaryota; kingdom Metazoa; phylum Chordata; class Mammalia; order Rodentia; family Muridae; genus Montemys; species Montemys delectorum. Next base: position 14,576 of record JADRCD010236014.1, read on the forward strand.
AGCCTATTTCTTTTGTTCCACCCTAAGAATAAAGTTCCTGCCTTAACCTCCTTCCCTAATACAGCCTAAAGTTAGATTCTTGCCTGAACTTACTTCCTTTTCATGCCCCATGTCAGATTCCTGCCTGAGCTTACTTCCTTGTCATGGCCAATGTGAGATTCTTGTCTGAAGTCCATTTCCTTGTCATGGCCAATGTCAGATTCCTGCCGAGCAGAGCCCAAAATCTCTCCATATGTGAACCTTGACTCTCCCTATGATAGGGTAACCTTGGATGGAAATGAACAGCAGGGGGAGGAGGAGAAGGCTATGTCTAATCCAGAGGGGTTGAGCACAGCTTCCAGAGTGGAGGCTCATTTTCTGCCACTGTGGACAAGGAGCTTTGTTCCAATATTCTCTGAAGCTTACGGAGCAGGGTCCTGTTGAGTATAAGAAGTGTTATTTTGAGGTGGAGGAGTGAGGGGCTTGAGGAAAGGCAGGTGAACCCAATGTGAGAGTACCTCAATCTTTACAGCTATGGGGTGTCACAAGAATTACTTTCAAGTGGCTTTGCCATTTAGGGGAAAAAGGTGAGGGGTAGTTGTCTGGAGAAGAGAGAAGTACCCAATCTCCAATGTTGATTGGGAGTGGACAGGGGGAAAGTATCTGGCTGTGGTAGATGGTGGTCAGTAAAGTTTTATAGGAGGGAGCAGAGACAACAGAGTAAGGGAGTGAATAGATGATCAGGGATGGGGATGGTTTGTGTAAAAGATGTGAGTCAGAACTGAATATCAATATATGAGCTCAAAGGTGAGATGAAAAAAAAGTCGCTTGGGGAGACCTGTAGGCTGAGAAGGGCTAGCCATGGGAATTTTACTCAGTCTAGGTGAAGTTCATGTGACAGTTTGATGAGAGTGGTTTTTAAGGACTGGATAGAATGGTTAGTCCATTCTATCTTTCCTGAGTACTGGAGGTGATATGGAATATGAAAAGGCATATGTTGAGAGTTTTAGATAGGGTTTGAGAAATTTGGAAGGTGAATTCAGAACCATTGTCTGACTTGAGGGAGGCTGGGATTTTAAATAGAGGGATGACCTCATGAAGGAGATCTGAGACTTTTCCTTTTTTTTTTTTTTTTTTTGGTACTGGGGAATGCTTCCACCTACCCTGAGATGGTGTACATCAAAATCAGGAGGTAATTGGCAAGTTTGATAGTAGGCATATATGTAATGCCACGTTGCCAGTCAGTTTCAGGAAGGAACCCCTAAATTAGTGGGTGGGAAAAGGGGGCTATAATACCTGAAGTTAGTCTGACATCTGACAGACTTGCAAAAGGCAGTGATAGAGCTTAAGAAACACAAGTCCTCATTGGTAGGCTGTAGGTGGGTTTTAACAAAATAAGTTAAGGCTTGTCTGTTAGGATGAAAGTGCAGGTGGAGATAAGACAGTCTAACAAGGGTCAGGGGGTGACAGAGGGGAAGGCGGTTGTGCTGTGAGAATGTCCTGTGGTGGGTGAAACATCAGGGTTCCCAAGGGCTGTGATTCAAGCTGCCTCATCAGCTCGTTTTCCCCTTGGAGATAATAGAGTCATTCATCTGCTAAGACTGGCAGTGGATAATTGAAAGAGCTGTGGGAAGATGGGAAGCTTTTACTACAGCCATAATTTGGTTTGCAAATCCACCATTATGATGTGCCTGATGGCCAACACTATGTATTTCATAAGTAACCTGAGCTCTTTTCAGGTAGAAATGTAGAAGAGGAGAATATGGAAAGCTTATTTAGAGTCCGTATAGATGTTTAGGGATTGTCTCAGGCCAATTGGAAGGCACAAGTAAGAGCTATTAGTTTAGCCTCTTGATTAGTGGTGTGGAGGGCACATGCCTCAACCACCTCCTTATCTGACACTATAGCATAGCCAGCTCTTTGGGCTCCTTCATGTAAAAAGTAGCTGCCATTTGTATACCAGGTGTAGATGGCCAGAGGCAATGTGCCCTCCTGTACATGTGAGGGATAGGGTAATGCCTTAGTTCCTCTAAGGTTTTAGTGTAGGAATGAGATAGGGAGTGGCCAGTGTTTGGTTGAGGAAGGTTTGGAATATTAAGAAGTGGGTATGATTAGAAAGCAAGTGTAGAGTCAGTCACTTTCAGCTGTCCGTGGATGTTTCTGATGGCGAACACTATATATTTCAAGTGTAGAAAAATGCAAACTAAAACCAGAGAAAGCAAACAAGCAGGTATCTAGTAGAAGATGGTATGGAAAGGAACTGGAAGCGACATTGAGGAGCACAGTAGGCCTTCAGGGTGACATTGAGAGGAGCACAGTAGGCCTTCAGGGTGACACTGAGAGGAGCACAGTAGGCCTTCAGGGTGACACTGAGAGGAGCACAGTAGACCTTCAGGTGACACCTACATTTATTCTCTAATCATCATTAAGCTGGCATGGCCTACCAGTTACACATAAGAACGCTTCAATATGTGGTAAATATACAAGCTTCTGGTATGCCTCATAGCTCAACAAAGCCTTTGAAATAGTTGAGAGTTCTGTTTTGTTTTGAGAAACCAACTTACATTCATGCTCATTCTTCTGCCTCATCTCCCCACATCTTATGTTCCCCATGCTCTATTTCCTGCTAGTTTGAAAGTGACCATTTGGTTCTCCGAGACTTCATGAACCTTCCGACCTGTGGTGACTGAATCTCCTCTGTTCTTTCACACTTGGTAACCACCTCTCTTCTATTCTCCCACAGTGAGCTCAGATGAAGAATAATAAGTTACATATATTATCTAGCAAACACTTTAAAAGAACTAGTTAGGTTTTATAGAGGCAGTCTTAGCAGTTAAAGAGATTGAGTAGCTGGTTGAAATAACACATGGAACATACAACTATGTGGCAGCAAATGGAGCCCAATGCTCTCTGACTTAAAAGCTTATAATACTAATAAATTACTAAAGATTTTGACTGTATATGTGTATATACGTTTGACTGTATATGTGTGTATATGTTTGACTGTATATGTGTATATACGTTTGACTGTATATGTGTATATACGTCTGACTGTATATGTGTATATACGTCTGACTATATATATGTGTATATACGTTTGACCGTATATGTGTATATACGTTTAACTGTATATGTGTATATACATTTGACTATATATATGTGTATATACGTTTGACTGTATATGTGTGTATATATGTGTATATACGTCTGACTGTGTATGTGTATATACATTTGACTGTGTATGTGTATATACGTTTGACTGTATATGTGTATATACATTTGACTGTATATGTGTATATACGTTTGACTGCATATGTGTATATATGTGTATATACGCCTGACTGTATATGTGTGTATACGTCTGACTGTATATGTGTATATACGTCTGACTGTATATGTGTATATACGTCTGACTGTATATGTGTATATACATTTGACTATATATATATGTGTATATACGTTTGACTGTATATGTGTGTATATATGTGTATATACGTCTGACTGTATATGTGTATATACGTTTGACTGTATATGTGTATATACGTTTGACTATATATATGTGTATATACGTTTGACCGTATATGTGTATATACGTTTGACTGTATATGTGTATATACGTCTGACTGTATATGTGTATATACGTTTGACTGTGTATGTGTATATACGTCTGACTGTATATGTGTATATACCTCTGACTATATATATGTGTATATACGTTTGACTGTATATGTGTATATACGATTGACTATATATATGTGTATATACGTTTGACTGTATATGTGTATATACATTTGACTATATATATGTGTATATACGTCTGACTGTATATGTGTATATACGTTTGACTGTGTATGTGTATATACGTTTGACTGTATATGTGTATATACGTTTGACTGCATATGTGTATATATGTGTATATACGCCTGACTGTATATGTGTGTATATGTCTGACTGTATATGTGTATATACGTTTGACTGTATATGTGTATGTATATGTGTATGTACATGTGTATGTATATGTGTATGTATATGTGTATGTATATGTGTATATATGTGTATGTATATGTGTATGTATATGTGTATATATATATGTGTATATACGTTTGACTATATATGTGTATATATATATGTGCACGCATATTTATATAAAGTACAAAACAATATAATCTTGTGGAGAATCCAAACAAATTGAAGAAAGTTGTGAAATCTAAGGGCAGCGCCCGAGCGTCCGCTAAACGCCAGGAAGAAGGAAACAGCAACATGCACAGCCATGGATTCTTCTCAATTAGAAACACGCTTGGAAAGCAGTTCTCCCCAGCGTCTGGGTAAGACCCTACCCTGGCCACACCTGGATTCCACTGAACGTTTTGGGGCCTTGAAGCAGAGAATCCAGCGAGGCAATTCGCCCTTCAGGTTCTAAAGGAGGAAATAACTAAGGTAAACTTGAAAGGAAGTTATTTTCCTTTCAAGTACATGCTGTGCTCTGCAGAGAGAGAAACCTGTCGCAATCGCTGACTGCCGAGCAACATAGGAATCCTTGATAGCTTTTTCTTCATTTAGTAACTGATGGGCTCACACATCATTTCTATTTCCTTGCTTTACAGTTTTTTGATTTGTAAAATTAGGTTTGACTATCCAACTTACACATTCTACTCTAAAACCCCATGTCACAGGATTGCATTTCACCATCTGTACCTATTGCGATATATTTTGGCCACGTGTCCTTCTCTTATCCAGACCCACTCCCATTTCTATTCTTTGCTCAGGAAACTGGCCAGTAAGTACTTCACCAGTGTGTCTCAGCAATGAGGTGGGAAGAGAAACAATGGCAGCCTGATGGAGAGGGATACCTGCATCATTGTGCTCTCACTTCTTACAAAGGTGTCATGTGTTAAAGAGAAAAAGGACAACAAATTTAACTGAGGAATGTTATGACTAGAAGCAAGAAGCACCACAAATGCGGCTATGTACTCCACAAATACATGCCTTGTAGACATCTGAGCTATGATTTCTATGAGAGAAGTAGGTTAAAAAATTCTAAAGGACAGTGTCCAAATACACTACATGTGTGACCTCAGCAGAGCAGGAAGACACCCTTCTAATCCCTCTTCCTCCTCACCTTCTCTCTTTCTCTCTCTAGCTCTCTCCCTAGCTCTCTCTTTTATTTCTTCCTTTCTTTTCCATGCACATATATTATTATCAATAAATTTTCTTATTTTCTTCTGTTTTGTTTTATCTTAGTTTGCTATTGTTCTTTAGATGCATATCTGTTTTCTAAGACGAGGCAGAAAGAGTATGGGTGTAGCTGGGAGGGGTGATGGGGAGAATATCAGAGGAGTTGAGACAGAGAGACCACAATCAGGATACAGTGTATGAAAAGGTCCATTTTCAAAAAAAGAAAAATAGAAAAAAGATAGCAAAGTGTTAAAAATAAATTTCTTTTTTGTTTGTTTTTGTTTTTGTTTTTGTTTTGTTTTGTTTTGTTTTTTGTTTCTTTGAGACAGGGTTTTTCTGTATAGTCCTGGCTGTCCTGGAACTCACTCTGTAGACCAGGCTGGCCTCGAACTCAGAAATCCACCTGCCTCTGCCTCCCAAGTGCTGGGATTAAAGGAGTGTGCCATCACTGCCTGGCTAAAATAAATTTCTAAAACAGAGGGAGAGAAATAAAAGAAATAAAGGGGAAGAAATACAAGGCAATGGGATGCCAAGGGGACTGGGGAGGGCAGCAACTGAGGGAAAGAGGTCAAATTTTACAAAAGAAAGCAAGTGGTCCAGGTTCCTTCCAGTATGCACTGGTCTATGTTGGACAAAAACTTCGAGGCCAGCCCCACAGCCCCTTGAGGAGGCTCCACTCCCAGGTATCTCAGGATCATGATGAGGAAAACACAACGTCTCTTCCAACACAAACTGGGGATAACTGAAACCAGCAGGATCCAGGGATGCAAGAACCCCAACTGACCAGTGGCTTGGCTTCCTAACTGTCTGTGCTAGTCTACCTTGGGCACAAACTTAGCAGCCAGTCCCACAGCTGCCACAGGAGGCTCCAGTCCCAGGTGCTCTAGCATAACCAGGATCTTAGGATCCCAGTAGCTTGGTCATACCAGGATCTCAAGGTCTCAGAGGCAGCTTGACTCCCAGGAACACTAACACACACAGAATCACAGATCACAGAGACAACTGACCTCTCAGGAGTTCTGATGCAACCAGGATTACCTAAAGGACAGGCTCCAGTCAGATATAGCAAAGGCAGGGAGCACTAGAGATAATCAGATGGCAGGAGGCAAAGCCTAAGAGCTAAAGCAACAGAAACCAAGATTACGTGGCATCATCAGAAAACTATTCTCCCACCATAGCAAGTCCTAGATACACCGTAAATACAAGATTCAAGTCAAAATTCACTTTTCATGATGATGATGGACTGTAAGAAGGACATTAATAACTCCCTCAAAGAAATACAGGAGAAACCATGGTAAACAGCTAGAAGTCCTTAAAGAGGAAACACAAAATTCCCTTAAAGAATTACATGAAAATACAATCAAACAGGGGAAGGAAATGAACAAAACCATCCAGGATCTAAAAAATGGAAATAGAAAAAATAAAGAAATTACAAAGGGAGACAACACTGGAGTTAGAAAACCTAGGAAAGAGATCAGGAGTCATAGATGCAAGCATCACCAACAGAATACAAAAGATAGAAGAGAGAATCTCAGGGGCAGAAGATACCTTAGAAAACATTGACACAACAGTCAAAGAAAATGTGAAATGCAAAAAGCTCCTAATCCAGGAAATTCAGAACACAATGAGAAGACCAAACCTAAGGATAATAAGTATAGAATAGAGCGAAGATTACCAACTTAAAGGGACAGTAAATATCTTCAACAAAATAAGAGAAGAAAACTTCCCTAACCTAAAGAAAGAGCAGCCCATGAACATACAGGAATCCTACAGAACTCCAAATAGACTGGACCATAATAGAAATTCTTCCAGTCACAAAGTACCAAATAAATTAAATAAAGAAAGACTATTAAAAGCAGTAAGGGAAAAAAGGTCAAGTAACATAAAAAGGCAGGCCTATCAGAATTACACCAGACTTCTCACCAGAGACTATGAAAGCCAGAAGATCCTGGGCAGATGTCATATAAACCCTAAGAGAATATAAATGCCAGCCCAGACTACTATACCCAGCAAAGCTTTCAATTACCATAGATGAAGAAAACAAGTTATTCCATGACAAAATCAAATTTACACAATATCTTTCCATAAATCCAGCCCTACAAAGGATAATAGATGGAAAACACCAACACAAGGAGGGAAACTACAACTTAGAAAAAGCAAGAAAGTAATCTTTCAACAAATCCAAAAGAAGATAGGCACACAAACAGAATGCTACCTCTAACAACAAAAATAACAGGGAGTAACAATCACTTTTACTTAATATCTCTTAATATCAATGGACTCAATTTCCCAATAAAAACACATAGACTAAGAAAATGGATATGTAAACAGGACCCAGCAATTTGCTACATGCAGGAAACACACCTCAGTGACAAGGCCAGATACTACCTCAGAGTAAAAGGTTGGAATACAATTTTCCAAGGAAATAGTCCCAAAAAACAAGCTGGAGTAACCATTCTAATATCAAACAAATCAACTTTCAACCAAAAGTTATCAAAAAGGTTAAGGAAGGACACTTTATACTGGCCAAAGGAAAAATCTACCAAAATGAACTCTCAATTCTGAACATCTATGCTCCAAATGTAAGGGCACCCACATTCATAAAAGAAACTTTACTAAAGCTCAAAGCACACATTGCACCCCACACAATAATAGTGAGACTTTAACACCCGACTCTCAGCAACAGATAGATCATGGAAACAGAAACTAAACAGAGACACAGTGAAACTAACAGAAGTTATGAGCCAAATGGATCTAACAGATGTTTATAGATCATTTTACCCTAAAGCAAAAGAATATACTTTCTTCTCATGATACCATCTCCAAAATTGACCATATAATTGGCCAAAACACAAGCATCATCAGATACAAGAAGATTGTAATAATCACTTGCAACCTATCAGATCACCACAGACTAAGGCTAGACTTATATTCCAACAAAAAACAACGAAAAACACACATACACATGGAAACTGAACAATGGTCTACTCAATGATAATGTGGTCAAGGAAGAAATAAAGAAAGAAATTAAAGACTTTTTAGAATTTAGTGAAAATGAAGACACATCATACCAAAACTTATGGGACACAATGACAGCAGTGCTAAGAGGAAAACTTATAATTCTAAGTGCCTCGAAAAATAAACTGGAAAGAGCTTACGCTAGCAGCTTGACAGCACACCTGATAGCTCTAGAACAAAAAGAAGCAAATACACCCAAGAAGAGATAATCAAACTCAGGGCTAAAATCAACCAAAGAGAAACAAAAAGAACTATACAAAGAATCAACAAAACCAGAAACTGGTTCTTTGAGAAAATTAACAAAATAGATAAACCTTTAGCCAGACTAACCAGAGGGCACAGAGATAGTATCCAAATTAATACAATCAGAAATGAAAAGGGAGACATAACAATGGAACCATGGAAATTCAAAAAAATCATCAGATCCTACTACAAAAGTATATACTCAACTAAATTGGAAAATCGGGATGAAATGGACAATTTTCTAGACACATACAAGATGCCAAAGTTAAAACAGGGTCAGATAAACCATCTAAACAGTTCCATTACTCCTAAAGAAATAAAAGCAGTCATTAAGCCTCCCAATCGTGAAAACCCCAAGACCAGATGGGTTCAGTGGAGAATTCTATCAGACCTTTAAAAAAGACCTAATACCAATACTCTTTAAAAGATTCCACAAAATAGAAACAGAAGTATCACTATTCAATTCATTCTACAAAACTACAATTACGCTTATATCTAAACCACACAAAGACCAAATGAAGAAACAGAACTTTAGACCAATCTCCCTTATGAACATTGATGCAAAAATACTTAATAAAATTCTTGCCAACTGAATCCAAGAACACATCAAAATAATCATTCACCACAATCAAGTAGGCTTCATCCCAGGGATGCAGGAATGGTTAAATATACAGAAATCCATCAATGTAATCCACTCCATAAACAAATTCCAAGAAAAATATCACATGATCTTTTCATTAGATGCTGAAAAAGCATTTGACAAAATTCAACATCCCTTCATGTTAAAAGTCTTGGAAAGATTTGGAATTCAAGGTCCATACCTAAACATAGTCAAAGCAATATAAAGAAAACCAGGAGCCAATATCAAACTGAATGGAGAGAAACTTGAAGCAATCCCATGAAAATCAGGAACTAGACAAGCTACCCACTCTCTCCCTATATATTCAATAAAGTACTTGAAATTCTAGCTAGGACAATTAGACAACAAAAGAAGGTCAAAGTTATACAAATTGAAAAGGAAGAAGTCAAAATATCACTATTTGCAGATGATGTGATAGTATCCTTAATTGACCCCAAAAATTTCCCCAGAGAACTCTTAAAGCTGATAAACAACTTCAGCAAAGTGGCTGAATATAAAATTAACTCAAACAAATCAGTACAAAGGATAAACAGACTGAGAAAGAAAATAGAGAAATGACACCATTCACAGTATCCACAAATAATATGACATACTTTGGTATGACTAACTAAGCAAGTGAAAGATCTATATGATAAGAACTTCAATTCTCTGAAGAAAGAAATCAAAGAAGATTTCAGAAGATGGAAAGATTTCCCATGTTGATGGATTGGCAGGATTAATATAGTAAAAATGGCCATCTTGCTGAAAACTGTCTACTGATTCAATGCAACCCCCATCAAAATTCCAACTCAATTCTTCATAGCATTAGAAAGAACAATTTGCAAATTCATTTGGAATAACAAAAAAATCAGGATAGTGAAAACTATTCTCAACAATAAAAGAACTTCGGGGGGAAATCACCATCCCTGACCTCAAGCAGTATTACAGAGCAATAGTGATAAAAACTGCATGATATTGGTACAGAGGCAGACAAGAAGAACAATAGAACAGAAATGAAGACCCATAAATGTACCCACACATATATGGTCACTTGATCTTTGACAAAGGAGCTAAAACCATCCAGTAGGAAAAGACAACATTTTTAATATATGATGCTGTTTCAACAGGCAGTCAGCATGTAGAAGAATGCAAACTGACCCATTCCTATCTTCTTGTACAAAGCTGAAGTCCAAGTGGATTAAGGACCTCCACATAAAACCAGATACATTGAAACTTATATAGGAGAAATTGGAGAATAGCCTCAAACATATGGGCACAGGGAAAAAAATTCCTGAACAGAACACCAATGGCTTGTGCTGTAAGATCAAGAATTGACAATGGGACCTCATAAAATTGGAAAGCTTCTGTAAGGCAAAGGACACTCACTCAATAAGACAATAAGGCAATCAACAGATTGGAAAAAGATCTTTACCAATCCTATATCTGATAGAGGGCTAATATCCAATATATAAAAAGAACTCAAGAAGTTAGATTCCTGAGAACCAAATTACCTGATTAAAAATGGGATACAGAGCTAAACAAGGACTTTTCAACTAAGGAATATCAAATGGCTGAGAAGCACCTAAAGAAATGTTCAACATCCTTAGTCATTAGGGAAATGTAAATCAAAACAACCCTGAGATTCCACCTCACACTAGTCAGAATGACTAAAGTAAAACACTCAGGTGACAGCAGATGCTGGTGAGGATGTGGAGAAAGAAGAACACTCCTCCATTGCTGGTGGGACTGCAAGCTGGTACTCTGGAAATCAGTTTAGCGGTTCCTCAAAAAATTGGACATAGTATTACCTGAGGACCCAGCTATACCACTCCTGGGCATATACTCAGAAGATGCTCCAACATGTAATAAGGACACATGCTCCATTTTGTTCATAGCAGCCTTATTTATAATAGTCAGAAGCTGGGAAGGACCCAGATGTCCTTCAACAGAGGAATGGATACAGAAAATGGGGTACATTTACACAATGGAGTACTACTCAGCTATTAAAAATGATGAATTCATGAAATTCTCAGGCAAATGGATAGAACTAGAAAATATCATCCTGAGTGAGGTAACCCAGTCACAAAAGAAAACACATGGAATGCATTCACTAATAAATGGATACTAGCCCAAAGGCTCCAAATAACCAGGATATGCTTCATAGACCACATGAAGCTCAATAAGAAGGAAGACCAAAGTATTGGTGCTTCTGTCTTTCTCAGAAGGAGAACAAATACTCATAGGCGTATATATGGAGATAAAGTGTAGAGCAGAATCTAAAGGAAAGGCCACCCAGAGACTGTCCCACCTGGGAATTCATCCCATATACACTTACCACACCCAGACACTATAGTGGATGCCAAGAAGTGCATGCTGAAAGGAGCCTGATGTAGCTGTCTCCTGAGAGGTCCTGGAAGAGCCTGACAAATACAGAGGCAGATGTTAGCAGCCAACCATTGGACTGAGCACGGGTCCCTAATAGAAGAGTTAGAGAAAGGACTGAAGGAGTTGAAGGGGTTTGTAACCCCACAGGAAGAACAACAATATCAACCAATCAGACCCTTAAAAACTCCCAGGGACTAAGCCATCAACCAAGGATTACCCATAGCTCCAGTTGCATATGTAGCAGAGGATGGCCTTGTCATGTAATAATGGAAGGAGAGGTCCTTGGTCCTATGAAGGCTCATAGATGCCCCAGTATAGGGGAATCACAGGCAGAAATATGGGAATGCATAGATGGGTGGAGGGACACCCTCATAGAAGCAAGGGGAGGGAGGATGTGATAAGGTGTTTCCAGAAGGAAGGAAAACTGGGAAAATGGTAATATTTGAAATGTAAATAAAGAAAATATCCAATAAAAAAAGACAACGTCTCATGTAGCCTAGGATGGTCTTAAATTACCACGTCACCGGTCTACATTGGCTTCCTGGGACTGTAGGAATGTGCAGCTATGCTTGGCTAGACTCTATTTCTAAAATGAAATAAAATAACATATATATATATATGCATGTATATGTGTATATGCATGTATAAATCCTAATCACTGTCAGGGGTCAGACACCAGGTATCTCCAAGGCTCTTGTTTAAATATTGACACTACAAAGAGGTACCACATCATGAAAATGCTGGTATCATGACTAGATTTAAGCATTTATAATTTAATATACTCTTAGTACAGTCTTTATTGGCATGGGAGCAACTAGAAGGCAGTACATAGGTTTGAGGAAGCAGGTCACTCAGGAAATACACTAATCTGGCAGATCTTATCCCTAGCCCAACCTTAACTCTCTGGAAGCTGGATTTGAATAGGTGAAGTTTCTTACTTCAGGTACACCTCTATTATGTTCTGCATGTCCTCAGGCCCAAAGCAATGGAGCCAGACAACCATGGAGGAAAATCTCTTCCACTGAGCCAATTTAAATCTCTCCTCCTTTTAAATTCACTCTTTCAGAATCTCTACCAGTACAAGAGAAATGATTGGCATACCCACTTAACAATATAGCAGCATAAAAATGAATTGTTTCCTTAGATATAAACAGTCTATGTGGACTGATCTACACTAAGTGAGGACATCCAACAGGAGATCCAAGGTGAATTGGAATTGTCCATGGAAGTAAACACACACATCAAGTTCTTAACATTATGCCCTGTGAGCCTAAGGCCTGCTTTGGGTAGATTAACAAGACAGAGATCCAGTTATTAGTAGTAGGTGAGAACAAACTCATGGAATCTAGAAATCAGAGCTAGTAGGGCTTGATATAAAGGTTATATGCTGGCTTCTTCTCCTGCCTCTTTGCTATCCAACTCCAAGGATGTCTTAACATAATTAATCCCCAAATCTGAACATCCTATAATGTAGCAGTCAAATAGTAACAAAGAGAAGATAATGAGGCTAGAAATATTAATTTAGTCTTCAGTTATCTAAGTAATTATATGTGTGGTATCCAGGCATTATGATTGTAAATCATATTCATTATGTGCTTTGTCTTTTCCTAGTTAGAAAAAAAACAGGTGAAGATTTACATTTTAAATCAGAAGATAAGGTTTTAGTTAAATTCCAGAAACTTCTATTTAAAGGATGAATATCATCGCATTCAAAAACCTTCATTCTTCCTAGTAGACTAGTGTTCCAAAGTACAGGCATATTCACACCTCATCTTTTAAAAGAAAGATCTGTTACTTAATATGACATTTGATTTTAATTATCAACTTGATATAATCTAGAGTCATCTTGGAAAATATTTTCAGCAAGTAATTGTCTAGATCAGGTTAGCCTGTGGATGTGTCTGTGAGAATTATTTAATTATGTTAATTGATGTATAAAGTCCCAGCCCATTTTGAGTAGCACCAATCCTTAGGGAGCAGATACTGGGCTGTAGAAGTGTTGAAAACAAGCTGAATACTGGTAGAGATGCATCCATCCCTCCTCTCTGCTCTTGGCTCTGGATGTAACTACCTCCTTTGAGGTCCTGTCTTGAGCTTCCTGCTATGATGGACAGTGACAGAGAATTGTGAGCTAAAGTAAACACTTTCTTCTATGACTTCATTTGGGGGGGGGGGTCAGGGTAATTTATCACTGTAAGAGAAAGGGGACTAGCATATCTTTTGTCAATGAGATCTCACCCATCTTAACTCAAGAGCTGAAATACTGCGAATATCTGACATCCATGTATTTCCTTAAAACAGATGAACTTTGAAGCCAAATTTCTCTACTGTAATATTGCAGTTTTTTATTCAAGTTGGAAAAATCTAAATATTTTCAAGATCTTAACTATCTGTGAAAATTATAGTAAATTAATTCATGTAAAATACAGAGTTATATACAAAAGTATATTTTTGCTTTCAAATATATATTTTTACTATATATTTAATGAGGATATACTGGAATAAATTCACCATCTCCTTGTCTCAAAATAAATGAGCACTTTCCAAATAATAAACATAGCTTTACATTGTCTACCTAGAAGAATTATGTAACCTTAAAATTTTTTATTTTATTTTTAATTATGTATACATGTGCATGTGTTAGGGATTATATAACCTTTAATGACATTTCGTTTTTAGTTATATGTATATGTGAGTCTTTCTCTCTCTCTCTCTCTCTCTCTCTCTCTCTCTCTCTCTCTCTCTTTGTGTGAGTGTGTGTTTGTGTGTGTGTGTTTGTGTGTGTAAAAAGAGAGCATCATTTCCTTTGGAGGCAACTATGAGCTCCCAAGTAGAAGTGCTAGGAACTAAACTCAGGTCTGCTTCCTGTGCAGAAGTGCTTTTATCTGCTGAGCCATCACTTCTACCTTAGATTAAATGGTGTTTACAGACTGCATTTTCCATGGATCTCATGTAGTCTTTCTAGATGAACTAGAAGACAAGCTTCTCCATTCGTAGTCTGTCTTGATTCTAAGTTGATCTTCATTCCTTCATCTTACAAATCAAGAGTGAGCTACAGTTAAAACCATATAGTTTAAACTGCTATCTTTATCCATGGTAATGTGTACATTCATTAGTCACTACCTTTTAACAGCCTAGAGTCTTCTATCAATTGTTATGATATTCAAAGCTCTATCCAGCAGTCAGCCCTGGGTGACAAGTCATACTCAACATACACCCTAGAAGAACATGAAGTAGCTCAGTAAAC
>JADRCD010236015.1:8682-21436 GCA_019843815.1 Montemys delectorum
AGAGAGAGAGAGAGAGAGAGAGAGAGAGAGAGAGAGAGAGAGAGAGAGAGAGAGAGAGGAGTTAGGGTCCTAGTTGTTTAGTTCCTGAACAACTAAAGCTTATATTAAGAGTATGACTATCTAGTCTTTAACCCATCAGAGATCTGAGAATGAATAATCTTATCTGAGTATGCAGGAACATAGCTTTCAAAAATTATAAAAATTACAGAGATAACTGATCAACACAACAACCTCTAATATTTTCTATAATGTTGTAACATCTAACTTCAGCCTTCTGGCCCAGAATATCTGACAGACCTTTTGTGAAGCAGGAATTATGATGACTTGCTTACTCTGTCTTATCAGAGTTTGACAGTTGACTTCCCCATGTTTCTCCTTTCTGGGTGGCATTTTGTCTGAAGATGAAATTAGACCATTTTCTTTACCCAGTGGCTAGCTTGTCACAATTGAAACAATTCCACATAGAGGTCATTGATGCTCATCATCTTCTTTGAACTGGAATGGGGATACTGTTAAGTGCAGACTTGTCTCATAGTCAAATGGACTTTTATTAATGAAACAATTTTAAATGCCATTTTCTGTAGATATCTAAAGATTTTGAAGACCAGCTATCTACTTATAGCATATCTTACCTAACAAACTCTGCTTATTCTTAGCTAGTATGTATTTGAGTAACCTCAAATACATTTTATTGTAATCAATTAAACTAGTATCAAACCTGATGAAGAGTTTGACTATCTGACTATTAATTTGTATTTCTCAACCATTCCTAATCAGTCCTAACTTGTATTTTTATATGAACTGCATAGATGTAATACCTAAGAGTTGAAACATAATATATAGTATATTGTAACAAAATTAATCTTAAGTTATATATGAAAATATAAAGATTTATGACAATGAAAATATTAGACTTATATCAACATATAAACTTCTGTACCAATGTAATCAAATATAACCTCAGTTTTGTATCAAAATATAAACATCTCTACTAATGTAAGTTTATGGCTATAAAATGTTTTATTGTTATTTTGAGGATAGATTCAATAATCTGTCTTAATTGTCTAATTTCTTGTAATATTTCTATATCCTCCTTTTTCTTTTCATCCAACTACCCTTTATCTAAGAATGAGAAAAATGGTAGAGAAGAGGAAAGATAGAAATCTCTGAGTCTAAGCTTCCTATTTTGGTTCTTGTCATTCAAGACCACAATTATTCATAATCAAACCCTAAATGATAACATATCTATTATTTAATAAAATAACCAAAAAAACATCCACTTTAACTTAAGGGACTGTGATCACGATATCCTGATAATTGCTTCTTGCTGAATTGGATTGAAGAATTTCTGTTTAGGGCCAAGAAAATTAGAAAAATGGTTAGTCTTTCAAAAGCTAGCTGCAAACATTTGTTGTCTAGACCCTACATGCTGAGAAACATGAGGTCTAACTGAAATCCTGACTGGACTATTCTATAAGGTTGGATGAAGCAAGTTCACCTTGGATCAGCATCCTTTCCTGAAACTGTTCAAGAAGCAAGTCTCTGGAAATCATATCAGTTTGAGGCAGGATTGACCAAGGAGCAGAAGCAGGAGGTCTCAGCATCTCAGCATCCATGAGTGTGAATCCTGTAAGGGTTGCCCACCTCATCTTCTGTAGTGCAATATACAAACCTTATAAGAAGTACATATATAATTCTAGAAAGACATTTGAATAGAAGATTCAGGGTTCATAAATAAATTAAGGATAATTTTCTGCTCCTTTTCTTTTGAACAAGTTAAAGACAATAGCCTTTCTTTAGAACTTAATTTGATCATATAATCAAACTATAATATAAATGTCCATTCATGTGATATGAACGGATGTTATGTAATAAGTCATGAAAATTCTAAGGCCAACAAATTTTTTTTGTTCATATAAGCAGAAATTTTGGCTAGAGACACATATATGTCCAAGTCAGTTTCAGAGTTTTTTTCAATAGAGGGTTTAGCAGTATACACTACTTGGAACTTTTGATTTTCTCCTGTCTGCAGCCTAGATTTTTAGGGGCCTTTCTGCATCAAATCTCTTCCTTATTACTTTGGAAGGGATTCAAAGCCTTTTCTTTTTCCTGTTACAACAAACCTAGAGCCACTATTATAGCAATAACTTGTACTTTGAAGTAAATAAAAATATAGACTGATTCAATTTAGCAGCCTATTTTTTCTTTAGGTCTGTTCAATTTGATCTCTTTCAAAGAGGGAATACCATATCACCATAAACAACGAACTTATCCCCATCTTAATTTTGTTAGTTTAATGCTATATCATTATCATCATCATCATCATCATCATCATCATCATCATCATCATCATCATTTATTGAGACAGAGTTTCTCTGTGTAGCCATGGTTAATTTGAATTTCCTCTGTAGATTAGGCTGGCCTTGAAATCACAAGGAAGCTATCTGTCCATGCCTTTGTACCCCAAGTATTGAGATAAAAGGCCTGGATATATTTATTTATTTATTATCTATGTACCCTTGAAAAATATAAAGCCCTATTTTTTCCTCCCTTCTTTGAAAATTAATATGCATGTAGATAAATATGCCTATATTCCCCTTTCTCCTTATATAAATTTGAAACTGCTTGCAGTTTCACGTACTGGGTTCTTCTCAGCCAGGAGGGAATAAAGGACCTGAAATAAAGGGTTTGAAATGCAAAGAGAAAACACGAAGCCAAGTTGTGTCCCAATCAAGGCTCCAACTTTACTTAGAATAAGCCAGGGTTTTTATAATTACAAGAGAAACCAAAACCAAGTCTCTAGATTATATTGTAAAGAAAGTTCAGGTGCCAAAGTCCCCAGGTTCAGAGGATCTTCAGGCAGTGGGTGTGTTCAGGTGATGGGCGTGCTCAGGCCATGGGCTTACTCAGGTGATGGGCATACTCAGGCAGCTTCTTCAAAGACAAACCAACAGTGAACAGAGAGCATCTGTCTTAGTTCCCAGGTGTTAGCCCCCAAGCAGAGGCTGCCAGAAGTCCGATGACTGAAGTGAAGAGGGAAGTTAACATATATTTTAGATTAATATATACTTATTTTTAAATTACTAAGGACATCTCTACTTACTATCAAGTAAAAAATATGTACATAGAACCCTTTAAGGAAAAATGTCTCATTTTGAAGATTAGACTACAAGTGGCATTATATTATCAGGAGAGTGTCCCAAACTGAATTTATTGCATAGACCAACTTGGTCTTGAACTCATAGAGATCTGTCTTTCTTTATCTCCTGTGTTTACTGTGTTTTAGCTCAGATGCTCTGCTGGCCCTGACCATGCTCTCATCCTTTTGTTTATGGGGTGAGGCCTTTCAACCTTCCCCTTGCCTTAGCAACCAACCTAAGGTTGCCTGTTTATATGACATGAGCAGAGAGCATTTATTCCCATAAAACAGGATTGGGCTGGCCCATCCTGTCAAGCTTGGGAGAACCTGAAATGGCTTATACCAAAGTTGTGGTCTCCTAGAAGTTTCTACTACTTTGGCCATTGGCTAGTGTATCAGCAGCATTCAGTCTTGTTCAAACTGGAGCCTGTCCATCCCCTTGGCTGCTCTGTACATGGGAGAAGCACCAACTTCTGTGTTCTGCTTTTAAAGTTAGTAGGAGCTTCTTTTAAAAGTCACCTTCAAAACTATCTCTGAATGTAGGCCCCTGCTTCTTGACTAGGAACCTTCCTAGCTATTCATCTTATATTGTTCTGGTAAGTTTTAGTTTTAGTCTGATTTAGTTCTCTCTCTCTCTCTCTCTCTCTCTCTCTCTCTCTCTCTCTCTTTCTCTGTCTGTCTGTCTCTCTCTTAAACAAGAGCTCTTGTTCCCCTATCCTGACTTTGCTCCACTATTTAACTAAAACTGTTCAGGCTGTAAACTTGTATTTTAATTGCATTTATGTTGGATGTCACTGTGTAGAAATTAGGGTCTAGTTCTTCCTCCTAGACATATGATCCAAGATATAAGACTCAGACTCAAAATATATTTAGAAATACTTCACCCATATAACTAGGCTCTACTCTGATGACATCATAACTAGAATATTCCATTCATTTTAACCTAAAGACTGCCTTGTGGATGGTTACCTATACTTAGGTACCATTTGTCCATTCTCTCACATCTTCTTGGGCTGATCTCCTTGAGCCTGCTTCTATCCCAGAATTCTTTCTACTCTAAGGTGTCCCACCTTCTATTTCCTGCCTAAACCATAGGCCAAAGGCTTTTTAATTGGTGAGTGATGGATCCATACAATACAAAAGATACTCTGTCTATCTGTCTGTCTGTCTGTCTGTCTCTCTCTCTCTCTCACTCTCTCTCTCTCTCTCTCTCTCTCTCTCTCTCTCTCTCTCTCCACTTACACACACACACATACACACACAATAACACCAACAACATCAAATGACAAAACTAACAATCATCAGTCATTAATATTAATATCTTTGAATATTATTGGATTCAATTCACCAATAAAAACATGCAGGCTAACAGATTAGATGAATAAACAGGATCCATCATTCTGCTGCATGCAAGAAACACACCTCAGTCTCAAAGATAGACATTACCTCAGAGTTAAGGGCTACGAAAAAGGTTTTCAAAGCAAATAAACTAAGAAACAACTTAGCCATTCTAAGATCCTATAAAATAGACTTTCATGCAATGGCAATCAAAACAGATGGGAAAGAACACTTCATATTTATCAGAAAAAAATTTCACCAAGTTTCTGAACATCTATGACCTAAATGTGAGGATACACACATTTATAAAGGAAATATTATTAAAGTTAAGCCAAGACTAACATCCCACTATCACAAATGGACAAGCCATCTAAACAGAAAATAACCAAAAATATAATAAAACAAACAGAGATTATGATTTAAATAGACCTAACAGGTTTCTAATGAACGAACATCCACCCAAACACAAAAGAAAATAGCTTTTTCTGAGCACCTCATGGAACCTTCTGCAAAATTGACCATATAATTAGTTACAAAGCAAGCCTCAACAGACACATAAAGATTGAAATAACCCCTTGCGTCTCCTAAGATCAACGTGGATTAAAGCTGGACTTCAACAACAGAAACAAAAGAAGGCCTACATAGTCATGGAAGAAGAATAAGTCTCTATTCAATTATCATTGAATCAGGGAGAAAAGAATTAAAGACTTTCTAGGATTCATTGAGAATGAGCACACAACATACACAAACTTATGGGATAATATGAAACCAATGCTAAGAGGAAATTTCACAGCATTAAGTGTCTTCTCAATACCCCAGTGTAGGGAATTTGAAGGCAGGGAAATGGGGGTGGCTGGGTGGTAGGACACACTCATAGAAACAGAGGGATGGAGGATGGGATAGGGAGGTTCTATACGTGGGGGTTGGAGAGGAAAACAGGGAAAGGGGATAACATCTGAAATGTAAATAAAGAAAATATCCAATAAAAATGCAGAATAATAATATAAAAAAAGAATTTTGAGCATTCTCATATTAATGAATTAACAGGATACATCAAATCTCTATCTATCTGTGGATCCTGTACCCCTACTGGGCTACTCTATCTGGCCTCAGAGTCTTGATGTACTAGGGTGGTGGTGAGATTCCTAGTGGGGGCATGCATCCTTTCAAAGGACAGAAGGAAGGAAGTGTTATTTGGAGGCAGTGTGCTAGATTGTGACTAAGAGGAGGTAGGAGGAGAGATCAAGATGTAAAGTGAATACATATATATAAATAAATGAAAATAATGGTTTTCAACCATGGTTTTCAATCCAATAGTGTTATATAATACTGCATGTTGCACTCTTTTGTTGACAAAGTTCTATAGAAATGAGAACCATTAATTCTCAAACCTTGAGGAATATAGTCCAAATAAGGTTGAAATGGTCATTTTTATACAAAAAGCTATAAACCACTTGAAAATCGCTAATAATCATTATAAATATTATGAGTGCATTTAAAATATCACATTTGTGTAGCAAGAGATACCATAATTACAAAGAAGACAAGATTTTTATTAAATAGAATAATCATTTTTTACTGCTCATCAGGTAGCAATCATATCCATGTAAAGTGCTTCATATCTTTTCACTGGCACGCTGAAAATCAATGTGAAGTTGCTTTGTGCTTTGATCCTCCATGGTACATTTCAGAGGCTATTTAAAAACAATTTCTAGTCCCTTTGTAATCATATTATGTTTTAATTCAATTCTATATCACTTGTTTTATTCTATTTGCTTTAGATTTAGTGTAGAATAATTTCAAATAGATTTCTCTTTACTGTAAGGAATACTTTACAGTTTGTGCTAACCATTAAATATTCTCCTGAATTTTGTAATATATATTTAATGAAATAAATAAACTCAATGATTTACCCTAAATCATTGAATTTTAGTAAATTTCAGCTCTAGCCATCCAATCATAACTTGGGTGTTGGCAAGTCAAGATGTTCAAACTATTTCATAGTATCCCATGCTATAACAAATTACTGAAATATGATCTAAGTAGAGGACATTGAACACATCTGAGGTCTTCAGTTAGGTTCATTTTTATGAAGTGAATATGTAATCCCATTTATGAGTATAATATCACTTGTTTTATTTTTATTTATGCAAACACTGATATTTTATAAAACTTCCAAAAGTATTAGTTCTCTGAAATCTTATCTATACATTTTTCTTCTTTTAAGTAACATAAACAAATGCAAAGATTCATAATACAATTAAAGAAATGTTAATATCATGAGATTTTTCATTTTTTCCCATTATACATATTACTTCATAAAAGTCCGTCTTATGTCATGCACACTACTTACACATATTTTAGTAAAATAAATATCTGATGTTCATACAATTATAATAGATAAAGACAGAAATTATATTATTTAATGTTTTTATTACAGTTTTAATCAATGTTACAGTAAAAATTATTTTAAAGGAATGTATTTTAAATATACACGGGATCCCAGCCACCAACACAAGCAGACACTTTCTGGTAAACCATAGGCAAGAACAGCTAGAAGACCAGGTAGGCTGCCTGGTTCCTTCTTTTCTCTCTATGTTTCCCTAGATCCAGTGCCTCTGTCTCACTGCAAGAGATCACAGTTTTAATGTCACTTCAACATTGCTCATATAACCTGTTATTCCACAAACCATCCCCTCCTAACCTCTCTCTACCCACTCTTCTCTATTTCCTAGCCTTGAACACCATCAGGCATTCCCTGTGAGCAAACAAGCTGAGCATAAAAGTTAAACAGGCAACACATAACTATCACACTCTCCAAAACTTCAGAGAGAAAGTAGAATACAAAAAACAAAACCAAAGCAACAAAAACAACAATGACAACAACAACAACAACAACAACAACAAAATAAACCAATGAAGACAAACCAATAAATAACAACTGGATCATAAACTATCTGAATCCAAACCCACATACCCATATTCCAGCAGTAAACAAACATACAAAAAAATGAACAAACAAAACAAACAAACAAAAACAATATCAGAGGGGACAATATGTATCTACCCGAACTTGGCTATTCTTCCACATCAAGTACTGTCATTTCACCATAGCTGAAGCACAAGCAAAGGATCTTAAATCCAATTATATATAGATAAATAGAGGTCCATAAAGATGAAATAAATGTGGGTAAACTTTACTGAAGTTGTTGATCAGCTGTAGAAGTTCTCTAGTAGAATTTTCAGGGTCACTTATGTGTACTATACTATCTGCAAATAGTGATACCTTGACTTCTTCTTTGCTAGTTTGTATCCCATTGATCACCTTTTTTTTTCTTATTGCTCTAGCTAGAATGTCCCGTACTGTTGTGGGAAATATTAAAAAATGTGGCACCATCACAGACTATACCAGGTACTCTCTGCCCACAAGGCTTGCTGCCTCTAGGCCAGCACCAGTCAGTGGTCTTCCTTTCTCTAGTTTTTCTGTCTCAGAGCTGCCTGTACCTTCTCAGCCATTTACCCCCTGTGGCTAGTTGTCACAAATCCCCTTAACCCAGTAAATCAAAACTCTAGCTTATAATTAATCAGGTTTATAAACAATAAATTCTCAATTAACAAGTTGCCCACGTAATATTTCATAGCCAATTGATGTTGATAAAAGTTGCCCACCTATAAAACAAATTGTCTTGTAATTATCTATCCCTTATATGATATTCATAGCTATTTGTGACTATTTAAAGCAACCCAAAATCTGGATTGACTTGTTCTTCCTCCATCTTCCTTCCTCCTCCCCGTCTTCTCTCTCCCCTTTCCTCCTTATCCTCCAAACTTTTCAGCATCACCTTTTATTCCACTGCCTAATCACTGGCTCTAGCTTTTATTTTATAAGTTACGGTGGAGAAAAGATTCACAAGATGTCACCTGATTACGAGATGCACTCCTTGTCCACAATCCCTCCTGGGAAAGCAGAATTATCATCAAAATACAAACATCACCAGAATTATCCACAACACTTCCCCATTTCTGTCCAATTAAAAGACTCTTTTATCTAAGATATAAACGAAGCATAACTAATACAAGATAGACCTAGCACACAATCCATCATTTTTGTCAATTAAACAGAACATTCTGTCATCTATCCTATCTTAAAAGATTTATAATTCTATATCTGACTTATGTCCTGGCTTAAAATTGTATGCCATCTGAAAATCATCCTTTCAAATCTATATCATCTTTCTCAATGCTAAACAGCTTGGGGTAGCTATGAAACTATCAATCTTCAACTCTGTCAGAAATCCAAGAACAACTAATATTACCTGAAAATATAAGAACCATAAAACATAGCTTCCAAAGCTTAGCCAATTTATAGAGACCACAGATCACCTGGACAGTCCCTATACTTCAAAACATTGGAGCATCAGTTCTCAGCCTTCTGGCCCAGGATCATCTGATAGATCTTTGTAATGCAGAATTTTGAAGGGCTGATTATCCTCTCTTGGCAGAGATTATCAGTCAACTATTCTGCATAGTGTGTCATTTTTCTGTTCAGTAATTTGTCTGTAGATTCTTGCCTAGTGGCTGTCTTGCCACAAATGGAGCAACTCCATTGATGCTCAATTTCTTCTTTGAATCTAAGAAAGGAGTGCTGTCAGAAGCAGACAGGTCTCTAGTCAAAAGATCTTTAATAAAGAAATGTTCATAAGCATCATATTCTCTGGATTTCTGACACCTTTGAAGGCTATCTCCCCAAAGCATTTCTGAAATGTTAATCCTCAGCCATTTCTAATTGAAATACCTCAAAAACACCCTTTTAGTTAACTCACTACAAGGAGTTTGCTATGTGGCCCTTAACTGCTTTCTCACCTAAAAATAGAAGGACAGGGACCAAACCATGCACTTTTAAAAATTTTTGTATCAATAGAAGAAATTTATACCAATGAAACCTTGATTCTGTATCAAAATAAATTCTGTACCCAAATAAGAAATTATAACTTCAACTTAGTAACAATTATAAAGATTATGGCTATTTCCTCCCAGTTCCTATTATGAGCATTTCTAAATTCCTTAGAAATACAAACTTAGAGTAACCTTTTCCAGCCCCAAAGTCCAGGAAACTGGGACGATGACTCTTGATAACTTCTTCAAGCTTAATATGGGCATTGAGATATTTTTGAAGGGGAGAGGGTAGGGAAAATGGGGGAGTTGGTTGGCTTAAGAAGGCCACACCAATAATTGTTTTAGTTTCTGATGTCTGTGTCCTAACTGGATCCTGCTGAAAATCCAAGACATCAGGAGTTCGAGCAAGTCTGTTCAGCATGTCTGATAAGGAGACTCACCAAAGCTATATATTCTAAGCCCCTAGAGTTTTGATTTTACCAGATTACTGGGATTTGGGACTACTAACCACAAGGGGTAAATGGCTGGGAATGTGAGTAGAATTCACAAGAGAACTGTGATCAGTAGCTGCTGGGGCTAGCATACAGACAGAGATGGCGAGACTGCTGGAGTAGGAAGTAGCTGGGTATAGTACAGGATGGAACCACTATAAAAAACAGATATGGGGAGAGTGGACATCCTTGTCTTGTCCCTGATTTTAGTGGGATTGATTCAAGTATCTCTCCCCTTAAAATGATATTGGCTGTTGATTTGCTGTAGATTGCTTTTATTTTGTATAGTTATGAGCCTTTTCCTGATCTCTCCAACACTTTTAACATGAAGGGGTTTTGGACCTTATCAAGTGCTTTTTCAGCATCTACTGAAATTATCATGTGATATTCTTATTTGAGTTTGTGTGTATAATGGATTATATTAATGGAATTTTCATATACTGAACCACCTTTGTATCCTTGGGATTAAGCCCGCTTGATCAAGTGAATAATGGTTTTGATGTGTTCTTGGATTCGGTTTGCTAGAATTTTATTGCATATTTTTGCATTGCTATTTATAAGCAAAATTGGTCTGAGGGTCTCTTTTTTTTAATTAGATGTTTTCTCTATTTACATATCATACAATATCTCCTTTCTCAGATTCTCCTCCAAAAGAAGAAAGAAAGAAAAATTAATAATAAAAAAAACAAACCAAAAACAAACCCCTGTTCCCTCCCACCTCCCCCTGTTCACTACCTGAACCTCACCTGATTCCTTGCCCTGGCATACCCCTACACTGGGGCATAGAATCTTCACAGGGCCAAGGGCCTCCCTCCCATTGATGACCTACTTGGCCATCCTCTGCTATACATATGCTGCTGGAGCCATTAGTCCCACAATGTGGACTCTTTGGTTGGTGGTTTAGTCCCTGGGAGCTCTGAGGGTACTAATTAGTTCATATTGTTGTTCATCCTAAGGTGCTACAAGCTCTTCAGCTCTTTGGGTCCTTTCTCTAGCTCATTCATTGGGGACACTGTACTCAATCCAATGGATAGCTGTGAGACTCTACTTCTGATTTAGTCGGGTACTGTCAGAGCCTCTCAGGAGGCAGTTATATCAGGCTCCTGTCAGCAAGCACTTGCTGGCATCCACAATAGTGTCTGGATTGATGACTGAATATGGGAAGGATTCCCAGGTGGAGCAGTCTCTGGATTGTCCTTCCTTCAGTGTCTGCTCCATAGTTAGTCTCTGCAACTAATTCCATGGGTATTTTGTTCCCCCTTTTAAGAAGGAAGGAAGTTTCTACATTTTTGTCTTCCTTCTTCTTGAGTTTCTTGTGGTTTGTGGATTGTACTTTGTGTATTGTGATCTTCTGGGCTAATATCCACTTATTAGAGAGTGCATACGATGTGTGTTCTTTTGTGACTGGGTTATCTCAATCAGGATGATATTCTACAGATCCATCCATTTCCCTAAGAATTTCGTAAACTCATTGTTTTTAATAGCTGAATAGTACTCCATTGTGTAGATGTACCACATTTTCTGTATCCATTCCTCTGTTGAGGGACATCTGGGTTCTTTCTAGTTTCTGGCTATTATAAATAAGGCTGCTATGAACATAGTGGAGCATGTGTCCTTATTACATATTGGAGCATCTTCTGGGTATATACCCACAAGTGGTATAGCTGGGTCTTCTGGTAGTACTATGTCCAATCTCTGGAGGAACTGCCAAACTGATTTCCAGTGTGGTTATACCAGCTTGATATCTCACTAGCAATGAAGGAGTGTTCCTCTCTCTTCCCATTCTCTCCAGCATCTGCTGTCACCTGAGAGTTTTATCCTAGCCATTCTGACTGCTGTGAGGTGGAATCTCAGAGTTGTTTAGATTTGCATTTCCCTGATGCCTGAGCATGTTGAACATTTCTTTAGGAGCTTTTCAGCCATTTGGGATTCCTCACTTGAGAATTCTTTGTTTAGCTCTCCACCCCATTTTTCCTTTTTTTTAATTATTATTTTTTATTAGATATTTTCTTTATTTACATGTCATATGACTTCTCCTTTCCCAGTTTCCCCTCCAAAAAACAAACAAACAAACAAACAAAAACAAGAACAAAGCCCTGTTGCCTCCCCCCTCCCCATGCTTGCCAACCCACCCTCTCCCACTTATTGGCTCTGGCATTCCCCTACACTGGGGCACAGAACCTTCACAGGGCAAAGGGCCTTTCCTCCCATTGATGATTGACTTTGCAATCCTCAACTATACACATGCTGCCAAAACAATCAGTCCCTCCATGTATAGTCCTTGGTTGGTGGTTGAGTCCCTGGGAGCTCTGTGGGTACTAGTTAGTTCATATTGTTGTTCATCCTAAGGGGCTGCAAACCCTTCAACTCCTTTGGTCCTTTCTCTCTGGAGTCTAACTTCTTGAGTTCTTTGTATATATTGGATATTAGTCCTCTATCATGTATAGGATTGGTAAAGATCTTTTCCCAATTTGTTGGTTGCTGTTTTGCCCTATTGACAGTGTCTTTTGCCTTACAGAATCTTTGCAATTTTCTGAGGTCCCATTTGTCAATACATGATCTTAGAGAATAAGCTACTGATGTTCTGTTCAAGAAATTTTCCTCTGTGCCTATGTGCTCAAGGCTCTACCCCACTTTCTTTTCTATTAGTTTCAGTGTATCTGCTTTGATGTGGAGGTCCTTGATCCACTTGGACTTGAGTTTTGTACAAGGAGATAGGAATGGATTAATTTGCATTCTTCTACATGTTAACTGCCAGTTGAGCCAGCACCATTTGTTGAAAATGCTGTCTTTTGTCCATTGAATGTTTTTAGTTCCTTTGTCAAAGATAAAATGACCATAGATTTGTGGGTTCATTTCTGGGTCTTCAATTCTCTTCCATTGATCTACC
>JADRCD010236016.1:0-19411 GCA_019843815.1 Montemys delectorum
GAATTGTATACAATGTGTTTTGGTTATATTTTCCCTCTCCCCAGACTCCTCCCAGATCCACCCCTTCCCTAGTCACCCAATTCTGTGTCCTCCATTTTAAAAACCCATCAAGTGTAGTTAGTCTACCTATATGTTCTTTGATGTGCAACCTTCCATAGGAGCGTGGCTAACCCACCCTTGGGCTTCATGCTTAAAGAAAAGCAGCTTTCCCTCTTCCAACAGCTATGTACTGCTAGGAGCTGCTCAGCTAGGAGGGGGATTGTGTACCCACCTCCCCTCTCCGTGCTGGGATTTGGTCTTGCTTGAACTTGCCCAGGTCTTGTTGATGCTGCTTTAATGGATTAAGTTCATGAGCACAATGGCTTTATTGTGTTCCAGAAGATGCAACATTTCCCTTTGTAGTTGTTTATCCGCCTGGACTCTCAAAATGATCCCTGAACCTTGGGAAGGTGGAATTCCTCCTTGGAAGATAGAGGTTTAAGGCTGAGCGTTCTGCAGTCTCTTCTCTTCTGTACCTCGGCCAACTGCGGATCTACAGCAAAACAAAACAAAACAAAACAAAACAAAACAAACAAAAAACTATTCCGAGTTGGGTTGGATATATGTCTTAATCTATGAGTAGAAGAGAAGAATGCATAGGCCAGCGGCTCACCATGTAAATTCAGCAGAGGAGCAGGATTAGGTTCTCCCCCAAGGCCTACGGCAAGTCTAATCATGGTTCTTGGTAGTATCAGGTATGGGTTTTATCTTGTAGATGAGGATTTGAATCCAACCAAAAGGTGGCTGGTTACTCCCATGGCAGCAAGCCACCATTCCACTGGGAGTGGGTATGTCCTGCCAGGCCATTTACTGCAGGCTTCACGGCTGGGTCTGATTGTGCTTACTTCCCACCCCAGTGCAGTGCATGGCATCTCCCTCTCTGCCTTTTAGCATGTGCCCGGGCTTTTTACAAGAAATACACTTCTCAGCTCAGAAGGTTCTGTTTGGCTCTTTGCTGGAGTCTGTCTGTTGTTCCGTCCTTTTCCTGTAGTTCCATTTTTTACTTTGCAAGTGTTCCTCACCAGGGTTTTCTGTTCTCACTGTGATCACTGTTTAGTCTCTTGGGAGAGGAAGTCAGAAACTGTTGTTCCTGCTGACTGTAGCTCATGGCAGCTCATTCTGACCATGATTGTGAATTCCTGGGGCAGGAGGGCCTTTGCTGTAGGTCCTTCAAATGGGGTGTCCAAGCATTTCTGCAGTGACCCTGGGGAAGGGGCCTCCCCACAGTACTCTAGCCCCTTCTGCAACCCCAGTTCTAACTTCTAGTAGCAGGTGTTTCCTCCTCTCCAGTGAGATGCCATTCCTGAAGGTTGTTTTGCCAACTTCTGCAGTTCAGAGCTGGGCATGGGGAGGGGCCTGACTAGTATTTTGTGTTCTCTTTTTAAGGCTGCTTAAAGTTTCTCACACAAGCCCAGCAAAGCAATCAAAAATTATGTTTTATGCAAGAAGCAGTTGTTCCATAGAAGGAAGCCTCCCTAGGGGATCCCTCCACTCATGGCAACCACAGGCTCCATGCCAGTGATAGAGAGAGATGGGGAACGCCACCTCCATGACTCCTGAAGCCGTGTGCTGCTTCTCTCTGCTCATGGCTCCTTTCTCAACACCTATTAAACATCCCCTCAACCATCTGAAAGGCATCCTGGGAGTTCACATCCACTGGAATGTGAACAGCCAAAGGAGACAGAGTATCTCGACTTACTTCCTGATGTTCCCTCACTGTAGAACGGTACAACCGAGGTTTTCTTTAGATCCCTTTACTGACTGCATGAAAGCTCAGTTGACTTCCCCAAGACCGGAAGGAAGTAAGCCAAAGTGCACCATTCCACCACCCCATAGGCAGCACAGCCTGGTGGTACTGGAGAGAGCTGAGCCAGCTGAGCATTATCCAATCTCTTCTTGACACTCAGTATATGTCCCTGTGATGTTTGTAAGCTGAGCCTAACCGCTGGAGAGAGAGAGGACGCTCTG
This sequence comes from Montemys delectorum, assembly GCA_019843815.1. Lineage (NCBI taxonomy): Eukaryota > Metazoa > Chordata > Mammalia > Rodentia > Muridae > Montemys > Montemys delectorum. The sequence continues at coordinate 2,008 of JADRCD010236016.1, forward strand.
TGTGAGACAGACAGACTGCTCCCGCTCCCGAGCCTGTCTCCCAGGCAACGTCTCCTGTGAAGGGTCGTCTGGCTCCTTACCTGTTCTGAGGTCTCTGCTTGGGATAAGAAGTGCTCATGCCTTTGCATGCATCAAAATCACCAGTGGATGTGCTAAGGCACAAATCCCCACCATAATAATCCACGTAGGGTCTCCCAGTCAACATATCAGTGGAAGATCTGAGCAAATCCCCCAGCCAAACATGTTCCTGGGTGCCTCTGGCCAGATTCCAGCGAGGGAGTCCCTCCAGACAAGTGCATGTAGAAACAGCTTACAATGCAGGAGCCTTCTAGTTTGAGGTACACAAATTTCTTTCCCAACACAGCAGGGTATGAACCCATTCTAGAAGCCTCTTTTCTTATTCTTCATCATTAAACACACCTGGAACTAGAAGCAATGAGCCCATCCAACCTGAGCAGGTTTGGGATACGTGAGCTTAAGGCCACTCAGAGTGGACCTTTAGGGACAACCTCTATTTGCGGTTCATGACAATTTGTACTCTCTTCAACTTGACACAGTCTAGAATTACCTGGGGGGGGTGGTGTGTGTCTCAATGACTATATCAGGTTGTCCTGTGGGCAATTGTCTTGATCATGTTAATTGATGTAGGGAGACACAGTCCACTGAGGGTGGTACCATTCCCTTAGCCCTGGACTGTATAGTAGTCGGGAAATTAAACTGAATAATAATAAGCTATACGTGTGTCTTCTCTCTGTCTCCGTCTCTCTCTCTGTTCTTGACTGTGATTGTGGCCAGCTGTTTCAGGCTCCTGCCTTGACTCCCTCATGATACTTGACCGTGATCTGGAAATGTAATGTAAAATAACCCATTCTCCCCTTAACTTGCTTTTTGTCATGGAGCATCATGTCACAGGAACAGGGACAACTATTATTCCTATACACAAATGGCATGCATATGATTAGAATATGCAACCCACATCCGCACAGGAGGCCCATGTTCTCAGATACTAATTAGGAGTTTCTCAGAACAGAACACCGCCAAACCCATGACTCTAGAAACCAACATGTCTTTTTCCAAGACCCATTAGAGGACATCTCAGAAGTCACCCAGGGCTCTCAAGTCCCCTCACCCGTGCCTGTTGGTCCTGTTGGTGTGTCTGCCTTGTGCTTTTACCTCTGAACAAAACCCTTCACTATGTGTGTACATGACTCCAACTCTTTGAATGAAATGCCCCCAAAACTTGATGTGGCAACATCCAGTTCCACCCTTACCTGAGGCTTGTGTAATTACTGAGGAGGAGACCTTGTGCTTGCTGTATCTGCTCTGTATCTCTCTGGTGTGAGGGCACAGACCCTTCCCGGTGTAGAGCTCCAGCTGAGCACATCCATACCCCTAGCAGGCCTTGGCCAGGCTGTTCTGTTGTTCTCCCTCAGCCTGGGACTTACGGAAAATGCACTTAGAGGGGAGTGCAGGCGAGGCAGAGGCAGGCGTGATGGGTACAAATTGCAAGTTCTCATATGCAAATACCTAATAATCAGCTGTCTCGGCAGCACATCTTTTATCCCATCCCTTCTGGAGGGATGACATCTCCGCTTCCTTGTCCCTTGAAGATTGATGGCCTCGTGTGGGGCTGTGACAAAGGCTCTCCGTGTTCCTTCCCAGCCACCCTCATCCCCTTGCTCGGCTGCCGCTAATAAATGTGTTGTAAAAGATGGGGGTGTCAGCATAATTAGTTCTTCAGTAGCAAGAAGGCTGATGATTTATGGGAGGGGGTCCGTGTGTCCCTTTGTTCTTAACCCGAAGTCAATCACGAAACGAGAGAGTCCAACAGAGATGCGTGGACAAACCAGTTTAGTTGTCTCATAGACAGAGAATAACCTATCAATATCACATTATTAACGTCCAGAAGAAGGGAGATATTAGAAAAAATTCTGCTCATTTTTTTTCTCGGACCGTTGATGACATCTGATCCCTGAATCGTTAGCATGCTATTCTGAAGTGCCAGCTCTCGTCATTTCTCCCCCAGGCCTCCCTTTCTTTCCTCAGAGTGAAGAGTGGCCTTACAAAATGCCCTATCCCTATCCTATGATTTAATAGATTGCCCCGTAACCACCAGTCCCCTGCAGCCAGGATCTACATACGTCTTCTGTTCAAGCAACATGGGCAACAAGACTCTCTGCTTGAGAGGATAAGGAGTTTAAAGAGCAGCACAGGGGCCGAGACCACAGCTCAGCTGGGAGAGTGTTTGCCTACCATGTGTAAGGTCCTGGGTTCAATCCCTAATACTACAGAAAATGTGATATAATTGTAATCCCAAGATTTGTGAGGTAGATGAAAGCAGGGAAGTCAGGAGTTCAAGGTCATCCTCTGCTGCATGAAAAGTTGAAGTCTAGCCTAGGTTACGTGAGAACCTGGCTCAAAGATAGAAGAGCGTGGGGAAGCCAGGCCCAGCTTCTTAGCAAGTGTGAATTCATCTCTTTATCTGTCTTGTAGACATAGCTGGGGCAGTGTGATCCAGTCATGGGGGAGACCAAAACTCACTTGCTTTCTTCAATTGTCGATCTAGAAACCTTGATAACCAACAAAGTGGGTAGCACATAATGTGGATCAGGGTATAGTGTGGGTGAGTGCCCTGAGTCTCAGCCACAGGCCACACCCCACCAAGGAAGCCTGTGGGTCCAGGGCTAGGAGAAAAGCGAGCCAGCACTAAGCTCTTTGGCCACTTCCTATTCCCAATCTGTTTGAGGTAGGGAAGGTGTCACAGTGGTTAATGTCCCTTCCCACGGAAACATGAATGAAAGAGGAGGAAGGTTCCACTCTGTGGTCTTATGAAAGAGGTTCCACGTGACATCCTAAGTATGGATGCAAGTCTTGTAGTGGGTAGTGGGAGGGGAGGGTCCAGCCTGTGATTGGTCACAAAGTGCAAGGCTGGTTGGTAACTGGAGAGGTGGAGGTTGGAGGTATTCTGCTGAGTGTCTCCAGCTTTTAAAACCCATTAACTAAATCCTCTTTTAATAGACCTGTCTTTTCCCAAAGCATCGCACAGAATCTCACAAAGAAAGATCAGTGACACTTCTGTTAAACAGGACAAGGAGATGCGGGGGGCAGTGAGGCAGAGCCCAGTGGAGGCATGTCTCCTCATCCTCTCCCCACCGTGACTGACCCATCTCTGACTGTGAGGCTGCCCTCTCGCCCTGTGCACGGCTGGCAGATAAGGAGAGTCCCGAAGCCTGGTCTTGGGGCAGTTGTACCTCCTCTCGGCTCCTGTTACCCTTACTCAGTCTGAGCACCCCTCTCAGGGTCCCAGTCTGGTGAGGTCTCACTCAGCCTGTAAGCCCAGCCCACCTGCTTTCTCTCTGAAAAGATAACTAAGAAACACCCTTTGCCTTGGTCAACATCCATGGGGCCCTCTGAAGGAAGAGGTTATTCTGCCCTATGGTCATGTTTAGTAAACCCATTCTGATGCCATGGAATGATGTCTTTCAAGTGTAGCCATTCAGAGTGGCTGTGGCACGCCTCAAAGGTCAAGATTGGGCCTGTTGACATTCCCTCATAAGAAGGAATCTGGTGGGCAGTCAGACCGTCACCTGAGACTCCTGTTACTAATTCCTACAGGTCCCTCCGAGCTGGGTGCAATTCTTTCAAAGCTGTAAGAAGTCTTGGCAGGTGCCATAGAGGGTAAGGAACGTTAACTGAAGGGAGGCTCCATCTATTCAGTCTGCTGCGTGTCACCATTCATGCTGGGTAGCATTTTACATTGAGGCAGTGCTCTGGGGTCAGGGAAGCTCCCATAAGTAACCCCACCACCATCCATGTTCTGTAAGTAAGCCCAGTAAAGTCACTGGTGTGACACGCTGGACTTGGGTGCACTGATACCTTGGTCTGTCCTTGGTGCCCTGTGTGTAGAGCAGATAATTGTTCATAGCTCCCCAGGGAAAGTTCATCCAGTGAATATGAACTCACAAATGAAAGCAAGCAATTCCAAGATGCCAAAGGCGACACGAAGAGCTCAGAGGGAGGTCCTCCTTCCCTGGAAGACAAGCTTGGGAGAAGCCACACAGTGGCTTCTTCGCTCGTCAAGACCAACCAGATGCTTCTCCTGAAAGGTCTGGATCACTCTGTGGCTTCAGAGTCATCTGCATCTATGCAGTGACCGCCTGGACTTAACGAGTGCAGGGCCATCTGTCCCAGCTCTATTTCAAGCATTTCTTGGGGATGCTTAAGGACAGGGAACAGGGGAAGAACCAACTCTACCAGAGACCTCTGCAGGCATTGGCTGGAAGGGTCTCTTTTGTCCTCTCTCAGAGGTGGAATCTTAGAGGCTCACCGTGAGATGGGGATTCTGTGAAATGATGGGCGAGGCAGTTTGTGGACACTGAGCCCACTAGACTGCTACAGTCTGCCCCTCTCCTCACCTACTTTTTTTCCTATTCTCCTTTGTCTCTACTGTCTCCTGGTTGCCCAGTTCCTCATGCTCTCCTGAACAGGCCATTTGCAGGAGGAAATCCACGCAGCCCTGTAACCCCCAGTTTGTTCAGATTGCCGGATGGATTTACATCTTTAATTAAGACAGCACTTCAGGGAATGCTGTGGTTGGGCTGGGGAGCAGATGTACCTAGCACTCACCACAACATACTCATTCTACAGCCCCTTTAATTACAGCCCCAAGGGCAGCAGTGTCTGTGATGGTGTCAGCCTCGGTCATTGCACCGGTTTGGTCTTTGCTTACTTATGGTCAAACGGCACCCTGGCATCCAATTCCTGCCAGATTACACACGGGAGATGTATGGGTCGCTCCCCAGATAAGTAACGCATCTCCATATTTAAGTACAGCCGCATGCCCACTAGCTAGTTGTGGTAGAAGCTATTCTAATTAGGAGCTTCTTTTCTGACTGATCATAACTCATTCTGAAAGCAGCTTGAAGGCCCAAATCATTTCCTGTTGGTCTTGGCTGGAAAACAAACCCTTTCTTTGGGTCTTTTAAAAGGCTTTTAGAACCCCATCCATTTAGCCATCACCAGGATAATGAAAAGCCACAGGGGGAAAAAAACCCAAAAGAAAACAATGGTCTGATTTCGTTTAGTGTCTCATGACTCAAAACCATCAGAACCTGTCGCTGCTGGTGCTGAAGGCAGTGACTGTAACCATCGCTTGGAAGGAACTAGGGACAAATCCAGATGGAAAATTACACAGCTTTCCCCCGAGGATTTGAAATTACTCGGACATTGAGTCACTACATGATAAATGTCTGATCTTCCCCTGCCTGGCTCTGCTCTCATCCTTTGACTAGATTAATTCCTCACTGAGATCAGTGCCTTGCAGTGGCCTTAGAAGAGGGAAAGCAAGAGCTTGCTCTAGTCCTCTGATGGGTTACTTAGCCGTCTGCATGTGCTGGGAACTCCCGTGCCTGGCTGCGTGTCCAATGTTTGCGTCTTTGTTCCATCTGACTTATTTCTTTCTCCTTTGATTCTATTCCACACGAGTGCATTAAAGTCTGATGGCATTTGCCAGAGTCCTTTTATAGACAAGACACTACCCGCGGTGCTGACCAACAGGCAACTGTATCTTAACTTCTACTCTGAGGATAAGCTCCCAGGTTTCGCTGGCTGAAATTCAAAATGATGGCCCTGTACTCATTAAGTCCAGGCGGTCACTGCAGAGACTCAGATCGCTCTGAAGCAACAGAGTGAACCAGACCTTTCAGGAGAAGGATCCAGTCCTGATAGCTGAAGGTCCTAGCCCAGACTCGATGCTTTGTTTCTGGCTGAGCCGAAGATATACCCAAGAGGCCAAGAACACCCGTGCGATGCAGAGTTAAGAGTTGCCTCATTCCCTGTTTCTGTCTGCAGGTGAGCTCAGGACACTAATCCCAGTGTACAGCTGCAGGTGAGCTTTGTTTCCATGACAACAGGGAATGCACCGAAGCAGGATGCTTACACATCCTGTCTGTAGCACTTAACCAAATTCACTGCTCTGAAAAGTAAAGTCACACACACACACACACACACACACACACACACACACACACATTACCTATGCACAGGGGGGCATATACCCCAGAATTTACATGTATGTATGTATGCATACACACATAGCCAAGCACATGTGCATTTATACAAAGCATATAGCTCTACATTTAAGTGTACCTATGCTGATGTGCACACACTCCCATATATACATGCTTACATGTACTTGCAAATAAGAACCCATTGCACACTGTGTGCACACGCTGACATACACGGCTCAGTGCACGTGCATATCTGCACTTTACTTGTCCTAGCTACTGTTCTTTCTTAGAATGGTATTACTATTACTTCATTGTTGTCTTGCTGTTGTGCGCACATTTTCATGCTCATGCCACAGTAAATCTGGTCAGAGGGCAGCTTTCAGAAGTCAGTTCTCGCCTTCCACCACAGCTTCCAGTGATGAAACTCTGGTTGCCAGGCAACCTCGTTCCTTTTCTGGTGCGGTGATAAAATGCCATGACCAAGACAACTTATGAAAGAGTTTTTGGGAGTGGAGGCTCTGCAGGGACAAGAGTCACTCCCATCCCAGTGGGAAAGTGTGGCAGGAACAGCTAAGTGCTCACACCTTTAACTGCAAGCAGGAAACAGAGTGAACGGAACTAGTCATTTGGAACCTCAAAGCCAGTCCCCATTAGCACACTCTCTCTGGCAAGGTCTTATCTGTTAAGCCTCCAACTGAGAACTAAGCATTCAAGTGCCTGGACTATGGGGGGCATCTCACTGGCTGGCCACTGCTATTCTTGTCACTGACCTGGGTCCCTCTTGCCCCTTTCCCCAATAAATTTGTTCTCATGACTCTTCACTGTTCAAAACAAACCTTCATGGGACCTCTTCCCACAGACCTAAGAACACACTTGTCACAGACCAGTGCCTGTGAGGTGAAAGGTGATGCCCTTGGCCCAAGTGCCTGGGGTCACTACCGGACACTGGTGATACTCAGCTCTCTGCCAATCCCTTGCCTCTGATTTTTTTTAGCGAGCAGCCTAGTCTAGTGGATGGGAAACCAGCCCAGAGCCAGTGGCAAGCCTGAGATCACGTATGCCCTCAGAGATGGACAGGGCTCTGTGAGTGTGCTGTAGGAGGCAGAGACACCTGGACATCGAGGAGGAGGAAGGCAGAACTTTCATCCCAAACTACTTGTATCTTGTTTAATCTATTATTAAGCACTTAATACTTTTAGACTTCCCATAGGCTGGAATTACCATTGTAAATGATTGCAGAGATCAAAGCAAGCACACACAAGCAGGCCGGAGTGTGTGAAACCACATCTCATGAGTTTTGTCTGATCAAAAGTGGCCTTAAGCAATGCATGCTGGGAGGGAGAAGACGGGGCAGGCACAGCTGACCGGTCAGAATCATCTGGAGAGAAGGAACATGGTCATGTCGGTCAGAAGACGCAGCAGCAGCATTCTCGTACCTCTGCCCGCCGAGAGTGCCTTGCTGACTAGCAGTGTGCTCAAGCTGGGGCTTCGGCTGAGTAGACGCTTGTTGTGAGCTGGTAGCTGCCAGCTGGGTATCAGTGATCTGTCTGGATTCCCTGCCCTGGGGGTCCACGATCACTGCTTGGTCTGTAGAGGGACATATTGTGGGAGGTGGTAGCACCTTTGGGATGCTTGGCCTCAAGAGAAATCCTTATGTTACCAAGAGTATAGCACTGGGCCATCATGGATCTCTGTCTGTCTGTCTATTCTCTCTCTCCTATTTCAAGATGTGATCATCTGTTCCAACCTACATCAGTCTGTGTCCCCCTCATCAGAGGCCAAGCCAAAGGGCCCCTTTAATCTTGTAAAACTTCTACCTAATAAACTGTCTTAGTTAGGGTTTACTGCTGTGAACAGACACCATGACCAAGGCAACTCTTATAAGGACAACATTTAATTGGGGCTGGCTTACAGGTTCAGAGGTTCAGTCCATTGTCATCAGTGTGGGAACATGGCAGTGTCCAGGCAGGCATGGTGCAGCAGGAGCTGAGAGTTCTACATCTTCATCTGAAGGCTGCTAGAAGACTGGCTTTCAAGCAGCTAGGATGAGGGTGTTAAAGGGTACACCCACAGTGACACACCTACTCCAATGGGGCCACACTTCCTAGTAGTACCCCTCTCTGGGCCAAGCATCTACAGACCACCACATAAACCTTATCACTCTATAAAGTTAGAGGCCTTGGGCGTTTCTACACAGTGGTGCAGAACTGACTAATGAATAGGTTTGGAGGCGCAGACTAGAGGAAACCCAGAACATCACGAGGAGTGATATGGCAACTATGGTAAGTCTTCCAAAGTCCAGGACGGGACGGCCACAATGCTGACATCTATATTAAAAACATGGACTCTGCTTATAGCTGAAGTAAAGGTCACTCCAGCTACAACTCTGCAGAGAACTGGACAGAAAGCATCTATGACTGAACTTTACAGGGGAAGCGGCTTAGTGGGTAACATCCTCCTGAGAAGGGAACTCTCAAATCCACGAGATGCCTGCCTCGCTGTGGAATGACCACCACTGGCTGCTTCTACTCTTCTGTACAGTGAGATTCAGGAGCAAAAATAAACAAACAAACAAACAAACAAACAAGGGAAGGGCCAAGGGGATACAGTTGTTGGAAATTAACGCCAGTATCAAGGAGTCACATGGGGTCTTGAGGTTGAGCGTGGTGGTTGAAAACTGGGGTTCTACCACCACCCCTCCAAACGGAGCTCAAATGCTTCCACGGGACGCTAGGAAGGACATCCAACAGGCACGGCAGCTCAGGAGTCTCCAAGGCTAACCCCACTCTCTCAGCCAGGGCTCAGATGTTTAGAAGAATAAACATGCAAATGTGTGGAAGCAGGGATATGGCTCAGTTGGCAGAGCTCTTGGAAATATGCTCAAGTCCCTGGGTTTCCTCTCCAGCACTGCCTAGGGGTGCATGCCTGGGGTCCTGACACTAGAAGGGTGGAGGCGAGAGTATCAGGTATTCATGGTCATCTTCAGCGACACAGTGAGTTGGAGCTAGCCTGGGCTATAGAAGACCCTTGTCACCAAGACAGAAGAGTGTAGGAGAATAAATTGTTTGTTTATAGACTGGATATCTGCTTCTTCCTCTTCCTCAAATCAGGCAGTGCCCTCCCATAACTCTCTGTGGACAGAGTTAATAAACAGCCCACACTGTGATCTCATAACTGTCAAAAAGAGCTGAGATCTCTTCCTATGGCTGAAGGCTCAGTCTTGATGGCCAGACCCAAGGACAACTTGTATCTAGTGTATTCCTGTATGGCCCTTGAGTTGTAGGCTGGACCATATGTTATGAACCACCCCCCCCCCCCCCAAAAAAAAAACCCAACCAAACCTATCTTAGTGAGACAGTTCTTGAGTTCTTCCTAGCAGAAGGGCCTGTATGCTTTGCTTCTTCCTCAGTGGCATGCCATGGCTGCGTGTGGTCTACACAGCTCTCCTGATGAGGTTCTTTGAAAGGGAACTGGGACCAGCTTCTTCAGCAATATCACCTACAACAGTTCTACTTTTATCTAACAAAAAAAATGTTCTGAAGACCAACCAGGGCAGACTCTGTTCAGGAAAGAGGTCCTGTGTAGCAAGGACCACACTGGGCTTCATGCCCACACAGTCAGCCAGTGAGACACCCATAGCTCCTGCTAGGAGCCCAGGGGGCAGGCAGCCAGCCAGTGAGACACCCATAGCTCCTGCTAAGAGCCCAGGGGGCAGGCAGTGGGCCAGTGAGACACCCATAGCTCCTGCTAGGAGCCCAGGGGGCAGAGCGTTCCCGTTGGGTGGTGGTGTCCACCATGCTGCACACTTGCTCTATGGAGTGTCATGGTTTTGCAGACACAGAGAAAGCACGAGGCATGTGGCTGTGGCACTCCTCGCACCCCGACCCTTCTCCAGAGAGTTCACTGTTGGATGTTGGGGGTCCTTGTAGAGATTCCTCCCTGGGGGAGTCAAAATGGAGCAATGATCACAGTGCTGCGTGGAAGGCGAATGTCAGCCATGTGCCATGCTGGGCATAGCTTTAGGAAACCCCCAGAAGCTGCCAGGAGAGCAATCATCTACTCTGGCCGGAGATGAGGCCTGTGGTTTTCTACCATCCACACCATCTCGCAGTTCTTGGAGGGACCTTTCTCCTGTGAGACCCAGCTCTGCAGCAGAAGTTCTCGGAGCCTCTGGCGGAGGAACTGGAAGAAGGTTCATGCTTTGCCACAGCTGACCCTTGAACACACAATGCAGATGCCTCCTCAGAGGCTCAGGCAACTGAAGGAGAGTTCCCTTTCCTGGACTCCACACCCTTTAAATACAGAGTCCCTTTGGAGAAAACTGATGGTGGAGAAAGTGAGCCTTAACCTGCAAGAGGAGAATTCTTCCATTTACCAAGGTGCATCGGCTGCCATTAGCACAAAGAAGCCACAGCTTGTGAACCCAGCCTAGCACTAAGCCACAGAGGCCTCTCTTCTGCCAGCCAACGAGTCCGTGAAATGACCCTCAAATTTTTAATTAGCAGCAGTGTCGAGCAGCCCAGTACTTTAGATGCCAAGAACAGAAATGCTTCTTCTCAGGGAGTTTATGAATCTACAGTCCGTTGCTAATTCAGGAGGACTGATGCTCACCAAAGCCTTAGCTCCTCAAAATGCAGGGCTCTGAGTTCTGCAGACACGGTGGCTCATGTGAAGAGCTGATCTCGAGTAACATACACTCTCCCCACAGGTGGATTTCTAATTATCTGTTGACGATACCATGAGGGAGAAGGTGCCATTTTGGTGAAATTCATGCACAGGAGGAGGACAAATCATATCCTTTGTCAGTAGCTGCAAGATCGCCAGTCATGTGCACCCACTTGTCTGTCTCCAGATACTGTTCCAGGTCCCATAAAAGGTGCCCTGAAGATTGGCTGTATTGGAATCCTCTATAGCTGGAGAGGCCACCCGACCGCAGTCTCCCAGGGACCACAGTGACTGCATCCATCTATGTCACCCTGGATGAGTCACAGTACTTGAATGTTGAGCTGAATGCCAGCCTAGGTATGTCTTGGGGAGGTCTGGTTAACCTGTGATTAACATTGAAGTCAATAATAAAGAGAGGCAGGCGGTCTTCCAAGTATGTGTGCTTCACACCTTCCCCATGCGTGTGCCTCACACCTTCCACATGTGTGTGTGCTTTACACCTTCCACATGTGTGCACCTCACACCTTCCATGTGTGTGTGCCTCAGACAATCAACTGAAAGCTGTGTTCGTTTCTGTTGCTATAATAAAAAAATAAAAAATAAAAAAAACACCATGACCAGACTGGAGAGATGGCTCAGCGGTTAAGAGGTCCTGCTTTCAATTCCCAGTAACCACATGGTGGCTCACAACCATCTATAATGGGATATGATGCCCTCTTCTGGTGTGTCTGAAGACAGCTAGAGAGTACTCATATACATAAAATAAATATTTTTTTTTTTAAAAGCACCCTGACCAAAGCCATTTATAAAAGATAGAGTCTATTTGGGCTTACGGTGCCAGAGGAACAAGAGTCCATCATGACAGAGAGGCATGGAATCAGGAAATGGAGAAATCAACCTTCTACTGCAAACCCAAACCAGGGAGAGCAAGCTGGAATAGAAGTGAAGCTTTAAATGCTTAGAGCCGGGCCCCAGTGGCTGGCTTCCTCTAGCCTGCACCTCGCCATAGCCTCTTCAGATGACACCCCCCAGCTAGGGACCTCATGTCATGGGCCTAGAAAGGAACATCTCACCCAAAACGAAGGCCTCAAGTGGAAGAACTGAACACCCGTAGAAAGGAGGGATGACTCCCTCCATAAAGCCTTCAGCTCCATCCGAATCCTTTCTTCCCACCCCATCTGCAGCCGATCCCAGTCCCCTAGGAGGACTTGCGAGCCCTTCAATTGTGTGAGCCAATGTCTTTAACTAAGTCGTCCTCTTTGTTCCTCTCTCCCCACCTCTCAGACACAGACGGATGAGGAATGGAGTCATATATACAAGCCCTCCTGCTCGCCATTTCCTACAGAGTCCTGTGTTTGAACAAACCCTGAGACTTTCCTTGGAATTTTCTGGAGTCTGTTTGTCTGAGATCCCTTCAACCAGCTCTCAGATGGCCCCCACCCTGGCTCAGGAGATGTATATATGCTCTGGCTGCAGAAAGTTCTCTGCCTTCCGAATAGAGATCAGAGAAGGCACGAGAGCTGTGCGAGAGGCTGCTGTCCTACAGTGTATGAGTATGTGAGTGTATGTGTATGCATGTGTATGTGTGTGTATGTATGTGTATGCATGTGTTTATGTGTGAATATGTGTATGCACATGTGTGTATGTATTTGTGTGTAAACATGTGTATGTATGTGCGTGCATGTATGTATGTGTATGTGTTTGTGTGTGTAAGCATGCATATGTATGTGTGTGAATGTATGTGTATCATGTATGCATGTGTTTATGTGTGTGCATGTGTGCAAGTGTTTATGTGTATATATCTGTGTGTGCATCTGTGTGTTTGTGTATGAACTTGTGTGTGTAAGCATGTATATGTGTGTGCACATGTGTGTGTGTTCACATGTGTGAGTTCAGGCATAAGCATAAAATGACACAAGTGTAGAGATTAGAGAACAACCTTGGGTGTCAATCCTCACTTATCACCTTGTTTGAGACAGGGTCCCGTTGCCAAAGTACACACAGATTAGCTGACCATCAGCTGCCAGAGATTCTCCTGTCTCCACCCCTAATCTCACCACAGGAGCCCTAGAATTATGTGTACTATGTGTCTGACTTTACGTGGACTCTGGGATTCTGAACTGTGGCCCTCATGCTTGCTCAGCAAGATCTTTACCACTGAGCCATCTTTCCAGACCCTCTCCCCCAAAGGCCATCAGCAGCCATAGACAGAACCTTCCAACATGAACATGTGAGTAGAATGTCCTTGGAATGCCCATAATGTGTTTTATTACCTAGTATTTGATGGCACCATCTTTTCCTTTAAGCAATGTGATACTTAGGCTCGTGTGTGTGTGTGTGTGTGTGTGTGTGTGTGTGTGCCTGTGTGTGCCTGTGTGTGTCTGTGTGTGTATCTGTGTGTATGTGTGTTATGTGTTTGTGTGTGTATCTGAATGTGCAATGGTGGTGTATACACATGAACATGACAAACACATATGCACACACACACATCAATTACTTGCTTACTACTATTGTTTTAGTATTTGATCACAATAATTGAGCAGACCTATGCAAACAGACTAATTGACAGCTGTCTTTGGGTAGCTTTGTCAACTTGACTAGGCCTAGAGTCACCTGAGAGTAAAGCTGCAATTGAGGAATTGCCCAGATCAAATTGGCCCGTGGGCATGTCTGTGGGGTATTAGCATGACTGTTTATTGTTTCAGGAGCTTCAGTCCACTGTGGGCAGTACCATTCCCCAAACAGGTAGTCCTGGGCTATAAAAGAAAGCTGGAAAAGGCTGAGCTGGGAGCAAGTCCTCAAGCATTCTCTATGCTTCCTGCTGTATTTCTTGGCTGTGAAGTGAGATCTTGGGCTGGAGGTAATGCTGTGTGGAATAGCAAGCAAGCCTGCCTTTCAGTTCCAGCCCTGACCTTCCTCAAGGACAGCCCGTGACCTGGAAGTGTGAGGCAGAGAAGCCCTTTCCTCCCCCAAGTTGCTCTTGGTAATGGTGTTTGTCACAACAACAGAGGTCAAACTAGAGAGAAGTTCACACATATTACTGTTTTGCCCAGGAGTCCCTTGGAGACCACTTTTCTGCTCAAACGTCACCCACCAGGAGCAAACAGCGAGGCTTCTGCCGCTCTGTAAGCCCCAGTTGTCTCAGATTCACAGTGTGGCTATAAATCTCCCTCATCCCTCAGCCATATGTCGGTGGCTCCATTTGCAGCATGCCTTGGCTGCGCTCAGTCAGATGCGAGGCTCCGTCCAAATGGTCCATTTGGACGTGTCCATTGCCCAAGCCGAAGACCGTTAGGCTCTGAGATGGGGACAGGGGATGGAGGATAAATGGAGTAAATTAAACATCTGATTTGGAGACGTGTTGCTGAACCCAGTCCAACCACAAATTAAAGCTCACTGGAGCCTGTATTTCCTGTGCCAGACTGTGGCTGTGGCAGCTGTGGAGGGATGGGACAGGGATTCCGGGACTTAGACAGAGCTGTGTCCTCAGGGTAGACAGAGCCTGGGCGTTTCCTGGGGAAGGCTGCCCTACCCACACCCATTGGGATTGTTAGGAGTGTCATGAAGGACAGCCTTTTGTGGGACAGAGAGGCGGACCGCACGGTATCAAATTCAGAAATCTGGGCAATATCTTCCCAGTGCCTTGCAGCTGAGTGAGTTGGGGCTAATCCTTTGGAGGGGGAAGGAAAGGAGGTCACCTCTGCCTCTGTCACCTTAAGTGAACATTTCCACCTTCTGCTTCCTCTTCTGTCAAACAGGACAGGGAATGCCCACTCCACCGACATGGGGACAACTCAGCGTTGAGCCGGAACCTTGCCTGGAGCCAGCGTGTGATAGATACACAGTGGCAAGATACAAGATGCTGCAGCAGGAAGAGCCTAAGGTGTGCAGAGAGCCTTGCAGGGGCTTGCTGCTCCCACTCTGCTGAGCCTCCCCATGCTTGGAAGGGTATCAGGGGCTGAACCTAACATTGGACGGTGCAGACGATCCCGTGGGTTCTTGATGGTGTGGCTCATGACTCATTCTGTTTGCAATGGTGTGTGTGTGTGTGTGTGTGTGTGTGCGCGTGCGCGTGTGCGTGTGCGTGTGTGCGTGCATGCATGTAGTCACACACACACACACTGTGTGTGTGCGTGTGTGCGTGTGTGCGTGTGTGTGTGTGTGCGTGTGCGTGTGCACGTGTGTGCGTGCATGCATGTAGTCACACACACACACACACACACACACACACACACACACACACACACACACCCCACAGGCTGCATGTAGAGATCAGAGAACAATCTGGGACAACAGTTCTTACCCCTGCCTTGTGGGAGACATGGGAGACAGAGTCTTTGTTGGTCCCTGCTGTGTACATCAGGCTGGCCGGTCTGAGAGCTTCCAGGAACTCTCCTGTCCATCTCCATCTGTCTGTAAGAGTACAGGGGCTAACGGTGCATGCTACCACATCTAGGGTTTACCCGGATTCATGTGTACGTAGCAAGCGCTTTACCCATCCATCCACCTCTGCAGCCTCCACATCTTCCTCAAGCTGGGTGCCCAACATATCACATGATTCACAGACATACACTCACAACACACTTGTTTGGTGAATAACTAGAGATCGTCTCAAGAGCTGGTGGTGGGAAAAGGTAGAGGAGCAGGGACCTGGGGCCTGGGGTGGTGGAGTTTGCCCTGAAGTCGTCAACAGCCTAGTTAGTGTTCACATCTCAAAAAGCAGACTTTCTGCAGAACACCTCACACTTGGAGAGAAGGGAGAACATGCATGCTGGAGTTGTTAGCAGGAGGAGCTCTGTGTTGCCGGGCCCCCTCAGGAAGTGTCCTCCTAGATGTGCCCTCTGTAACAGGGTACACCCTGATGACTAGAGCATGCAGTGTTGTGTTGTGAATACGCACTGCACCACATTAGGCTAGCAGCAAGGGCCCACCCAAGTCCTCCTGGGACCCGAGTCAAGGTCTCGGTAGAGGTTGTTCTTGAAGGATGCCCACCGGTGGCTATCGGAACCCTTGGTAGGAGTTTCACCCACTGTCTTCTTCCAAACAGGTGCGAACATCCACCTGCTCACTCACAGACACCAAAATGAGGGTGCACATACAGGCTCTCCCCAGAGCTCTTGGAATGAGCAAACATCCGTCTGAAAGCATGGGAGTCTGGCATGGGATCCCAGGTAGCAGGTAAGAGTGGGAGAGACATTTGTAAAACATGATCCTCCCTGTTCCCCCACACCTCCCTGGGGATCCTGCCAGTCCTTTCTAGGAGGACAGTGAGAGGAGACAGCAAACCGTGCAGAGTGAAGTGGGCACGGTCTGTTTTAAGAGGCTGGCCGATTAGCTCTAGGGGTCAAAAGTGGGGTTTTCTGCAATGTGCCCTTGTCTCCCTGGGACAGAGTCCCTGCTGGATGAGGGGAAGCTGTTCCGGCCTGATGCTGTCGTCTGTGTTCCTCTCCCGTGGTTTGCTTTCTACCGTGGCCCATCCTCGCCGGTTTGACGTGTGAGGCTGCCCACAGGCTGACCATATCTAAGCAATTCTGTCCGTGTCAAATGCTTACTGAGCAGTGCCAGGTAATGGCTGGCATGTCACCCATGTGGCCAATCTGCTCATGCTAAAGACCTGGACTGCTATGCCATTAGTTACACAGAGGTAATGAAAACCCCTCGTGGAGCGTGAGGCAGAGTTCAACGTGAAGAACTTAGTACTGAGTGGGAGAGGGACGGGACAGAATTCCAAACATCCCACTAATGTAAACCTCAGCTACTCCCTGCCAAGTCCCAGTGCCTCTCACAGATCTAAACTGCAGAGTTTCTCTGCTAAAACCCAATCTGCATTCCACCTCCCTCCCGCCTTCTCTCTCTTCGAGGCCTTAATTTTATGAGCGATTGCTTTGAAGAGGGGGATCATCACTGGTTTACTGAGAAGTTGTACAATTTCTAATTGCCTTCTCAAAATTTCTCCTCCATTGCCTCCAGCAATATTTTATGCTGCCACGGTCATATCCTCTTCTGGCTGGCTTTTCCCTTCTCAACCACGGAAAGCTCCCACCTCACCCCACACACCCCTCCCTGACCAGGCTCGAGCTTACTCCTCACTCGTCCCCAGGCAGCCAGACACCAGCTCCTCCACCTTTCCTGTGACCCTAACCTGCCCCCATCCCCCGCCCAAGGACCGTCCGTAGCTCACGTGCTCACTTGTTCGAAGCTTCTTCTGACCCCCTTCTCATTCTTTCATGACTTTGAATAACGGCCATGAGTTTACTGAGCATCCGTCATGTGCTCTGCTGGAATATGAGCCACTGGCCAGTGGCCTCACCACTGAAGAAATTGTCTCCTTCCTCCACAGCTGACACTGTCTTCACGCAGGGCCTGTCGCCACCAGCTAAGAATGAAGCGCAGATCTCGACCACCGGCTCAGCACGCGGTCAGGTCAGCATTCACACAAAGGCGGTTAATGTGTTCTGAGCCCATGGATATTCCTTTAAAGCTGAGGCCTTCTCTTGACGCCTCTGGTGATTTTCTGATCCTCCTTGCATGGTTGTCTCTGAGGACAGCATGCAGAAGGCCAACGGCATCTGTGTGTCCATTGGCATCTCTCCAGGAACTCACTGAAATGCACATGTGAATGTGTAGTTCCTGTGCCACCCAGTTATGTGCAGCTACTCGACCCTGCTGATAGACCTAGGCACTTCCACACACTTGCACCTCCACATACCCGCATCTCCACATGCTTGCAC
>JADRCD010236017.1:13501-27849 GCA_019843815.1 Montemys delectorum
AGGGAGGGAGGGAGGAAAGAAGGAAGGAAAGAAGGAAGGAAGGAAAGAAGGAAGGGAGGGAGGGAGGAAAGAAGGAAGGGAGGAAAGAAGGAAGGAAGGAAGGAAAGAAGGAAGAAAAGAAGGAAGGGAGGGAGGAAGGAAGAAAACAAACAAAGAAATCATGAGCTCATAAGGCCATAGTGGACTGCTTCTGTGTACTGAAACATGAGCAAGTCAAACTCAGTGCAGATTGTGTAGCTGACACTAAACTCAAACCTCAGATTCACTCTGCTCATAAACTTCATTGTGAATCTGAATTATCCTTTCTTCATTAATAATGAAACAGATGTAGCATGCCTTTGTGTTGATGCTTCATCTGACTTTGGGTTTCAGTCAATAATGACAAACTTTCATAATGACAAAGTTTCTGACTCAGGAATACATCACTTCATGTGGAGTTAAGACAAGTATTTACACAATTCTTGGGGTCATACAAGGATGGGAATGAAGCTTCTAGGCCTGAGATATTAGGTCTGGAAAGTAGAAAATAATACAGAAGTTTGAACTGTAGAATGTTAAAGAAATTCTAGTCACTATCTTTCTTTTTAGGGGCATCTACAAAGCCCAGAGCATGGACATACCTGGCATTTGCCTCAGAAGCTTACAGGCACTTAGATGCTCCAGGCATCTTCAATGGAGAGGAGACTCTTACTCATGCTTATGAAACCAGCCAGCCACTGGTCAGTGAAGCACCAAAATTATCCAGCCAGCCTTAAGGCCATTTTGTAAAGAGATGTCCCTAGCTTTCTTTTACTTAAAAACTTTCAGAATATAAGAAAGAAAATCTGAGAATTTTTCTTTCATAACAGCCCCCTTTTTCTATCCTCAGTTACTCTCACCTTGACAGACACACACAGTAAAGCGGTGCTCCTAGATAAGAATCCATGAACCATGGAGCACAGATCGCCACAACGGAAGAAGAAACTTGGGTACCTTGCTTCTCATATCTGTAATAAAAAAAAAAAGTAAGCAGTGTACCTACAGATCTCAGCTTTTTCTGACTGCAGCTACTTCTTTGATCCTGCAAGCTTTGTGTCTACCTTTAAGGGTCACTGCTTTCTGAGTCTTTCAAGATATTTACGTCATAGCTATGCCTGACTCTTCCAATCCATTCAAGGCTGTTGAAAAACTGCCCTCTTAACCCTATTTGTGTGCTGCCTGAGTTTCAGCCAGTACGCTGGCTGGTTTTTTTTTTTTCCTCCTTTGGAAGCATAGAGCTCTTCTTCTGTTCAGAGGTAGTATATACAAGGATCTCTGACCTTATTCCTTCTCTCAAGGTCACTGGGGAGGCTTCCATATCCAAGCTTAACACTCCGAAATGATCTCTGATGATATTTCTCACAACCTCTACAGCCAAACAAATCCCCACCATCCTTACCTGTATCTGAGCATCTACTTTCATTCTGACCCTAATAAGAGACTGCTCTTTGCTTCTGTTATTATTTTTTCCCTCAGTGTTGTTCCCTTGGATAATGACTTCCTCATCCAAGTTAATTTTAACAAACACCTTAATTTATAAAGAGCTATAAATACAATTCCATCACTGGAGGTAGAGATGCTATCTGAAGAGAGATGCTGTGGTGAGAATTGGTGTTCTGACCTTCACTGGACGCCTCCAAAACCCCCAAAGGCAGTTAATTGCCTTTGGCAGATTAACTACAAAACTTGTTTCCTGAGATCAAGAACTCAAAGAATGTTCTGAGTTATTCCAACTAAAACTGGAGGTGCAGATAATAACTAATAAAGCTAAATTCATGCATTTTTGAGAAGGAAATTTTCAATCACTCTCTCGGTGCTTTGGAAAATCCATGAATAAATAACTAAGTTAATGCAAAACAATGCCCACCTCAGAGATGAGTCCCTAAGAGAATGTCCTTTTCATAAACTAGCCTACATTTGGAAGTAACTCTCCTGGCTAACAGCAGTCTGACAGAATTGGTAAGCAGGAATGATCTTTGTTCAGTCAATACTCCACACACATAATTGATGAGAGCCTCCACAAAGATACCAACACCGGAACCTGGTGCCATGATATTTTCAAGGCAATTCGTATCATAATGGCCCATTTATAAACACGTACAAGCAAGCTTGTGATGCATTAAATGTAATTGCTTCTTCACATTCTTAGGATGTGGCATAGCCTTTTAAAGACCAATACTCAGCCTAAAGCCAATGGATTATTCATTAGGGTTTTCCCTGCTGCTGAACAGGGTCCTTGGGAAAGCTGAGTTAGAGAGGAAGGATCTGCCTAACACAGTCAGCCAGCCTGAGGATTTTCTAGGTACTAAGACTAAGAGGAGGCTAGATAGCTGCAATAAACAAGAATGGGAGCCATGGCAGCTCTGGATAGGGTCAGAAGGATGCTGACTCATGAACACCAACCCTAGTTCATTTTCCTTTACACAGTGTTTTTCCTCATAAGCCAAACTTTAGGAGCCATGTCCTCTACAACAGCATAGGTGCAGCAGGCTGAGACACTAGCAGAAACTGAAGGAGCATGTTGAATGTAATGTGCCCTGACTTTTGCTGCTAGGAAACTGGGGACAGCAGGAGGCCATGTTGCATCAATAAGCAATTCTAAGGGAAACATTTCTTAGACCTCTGTAATTCAGTGTCTTCCTATGTGGAGAACAGGGTTTTATGGTTTCCAACAGCATGCTGCACTGACAAAAGACAGCATGCAGTCCTGAATAGGAGATAGCCTCCCTGGCCTAACCTCGTAGCATTAAAAGTGATGATCTGACCCTTCAGGACTTGGTCCTGGGCCCTTCAGTGTGTCTTCAATTACAAGGGTCAGAGTCAAAGCCTCAAAGTGGTGCCATATAACACCAAAAACAAAACAAATTCTATTCTTTTTTAAACATCCATATAGTCCATATAACAACTTAGGGGTTCAGGGGAATTTGAGAAAAAGAGAGAAATAAATACCAGAGAACCATGCATTCATGTGCTTTTAACTCTCAACGAATAGCTTATGCATGAGGAGAAACTAGCTATTTACAGTACACTCAGATCATGAATATGACCATATTTAAGGTAACTAAAATGCCAATATTCTAGTCATTCATCCACACGCAGGTTTCTATTTATAATATCTTTGTTGATTTTGCTATTAGATATTTGTTTTTATAAGCTCACATTCTTGATTATATTTTCTAAATCCCATACTCTTGAGTTTGGTAACTGCAACTCAGATACTCACATGTTTAAACATATTAATCATTGATGACTGTGTGGATTTAATCTGAAACACATAATCACTACTAATGCTGTTTTCAATACTCAGTGGAGAGAATAAACTTCTCAGAACCTTGATATTTATACAAGTAAAACCTCACGCCTACTTTAACAATAACTGCCTAATAGATCAAACTAGCAATGTGAATGCAATTGCACCCTGACTGGGTGAGAATCCTCTGTGGATATGGTGTGTAGTAATGACTCATATCCCCAGTTCTATTCATAATAAAAAAAAAAAAAAAAAAAAGAGGGGAAACACCTAATTGCTTTTCATTAACTCAAAATCTTGCTGAGCAAAAATTTTAACTCTTGCCTTTTGTTAATAGTAAAAGTCAGACACTAACATCATTCTCAACTACCCAATGACAGCAGTAAAAAGATGAGTTTTTGCCCATATCTGAACTTCACTACCAAAACTCTGTGTTTCAGGTGCTACCTAGTAGAAACTTGAACTTCCATCAGAAATTACTAGCAGATAACAGGCATAAAACTACTTACCCCAGAAGCTAGCAGGCACTATATAATCCATTCCCATCCTCCCTCCAACCTTATCAGCTTACCTGTTTGTTATTAAGTCTTATTCCCTTAAGAATTCACATAAACAAGCTCTACCTTAAAACATGTATAAATAAGCAGAGCCAACTCTTCTACTCTCTTCAGTGTCCTGCATCTATACAACCCAGGACAAAGGGTACCCCTTAGATTACTGTGAATCCTCTGCACTGAATGATAGCCCCTTCATTTTGGGAACCCCTCCTCCAGGATACCCACAGCTCTAGGCATCACCTGCTGAAAAGGACCATTTCCTCCTGAACATAATCAAGTACAGTGCCATATATACACATACGCATACACATATACACACACGTGAACATACACATACACGTACACACACACACACACACACACACACATATATATATACATGAAACTTGGTTACTATAAAGAAGACAAAAAGTATATACCCTAGATTTATCTCAAATGCCTAGATTTATAATCTTAGTTCTTCTTTTTCCTAATACTTCGCATCCTTATCTTTACAACAGAAGATTGATCATAAACCTATGTCCATATTCAGCTTTACCACATTTTACTTCTCCTTACTGTTTCTGTGCATAAGCCTCATCCATTATTTTACACAATTAAAAGAACCCCAACACTAAGTCACATTGCTCTGCTAACAACTCCGTAAAAGGAATATGGCCTCTGAGTATTCTAATGGCCTCCACTATGGTTTGTAATTCTCGTGTAAAGATCTCACTCCAAAAATACCAAATATATCAAGTAAAAAGGTGAATGAGGAACATTGTAGACTATGAGCTCTGCATCGCAGCACTGTGCCCTTCATTGCTTCATTGGGAAGAAAGAGTGTGGAGGCTAGGTTCTAGCTCCTAAGCAGAACCACACCTCTGTACTCCTCAACCTCCATTCTGTTGCAGTGGCATTCAGCCAAGGTACCTTGACACTGGTACCCTGACTGCCAGCCATGGCTGCCCTCCATGGTGCAGCAGTGTGGTATCTATCACACTCACCCACAATTAGATTAAGTACATGCCATTGGTGACAACCGTAAACACTCACAATGACTGTTCTTCCTGACAGTACTGATGTAGGACCTGGAAGGTTTTCACGCTGTGTTCTGCCAAGGCAGAGGTTCACTTTAATCTATTTTGTCGGAATTAAGAGCTCAGCACTCTCTCACTACAACCACCTTCTCTTGTATAACACATAAAGATGCTATTCTAGAAGTTCTATAAGAGAGCTTTGTAAATAAAACAGTACGTACAAAACATGTTTTCTAATATGTTTAAAATATATTCCTGTGACTCCCAACTATAATGCCAAACATAATGCAGATATATTAGTATATCATCTTGACTTTTTCCAGCCTTCTTCCTATTTTTTTCATCCACTAAATTTCATCTTTTGCTCCTGGTTCCTGGACTCATATCCCACTTTGGCTTCAAAACTTGCATCCTTTTCTCTGCATAGTCTAAAACTTAAATAGAATAAGTGGAGTTTTTTGTTATCATTTTATTTTTGGTTGTTGCTTGCTTTTGGGATTTGATGAAGCAACTTATCCCACTTTATTTTAGGACAGAAAAACAGCCACAGTGTGTAAGCCATTACTTTATACAGTTAGCTGAATCCATACACAAACATTCTCAACTCTCAATTCTAAATAAATTGCTGGTCTTTTCAGTAGGGAAAACTTTGAGAAGAATAAAATTTTTAAGGTCAGTTCACCACAAATTTTCAAAACAAATGTCTAAAAACATTCAAGATAATCCCAAACACAAAATAGCCAATGTGTTTAGGATAATCTCTCATTGTGACTCCTGATATAAGGGAATGCTTCTCTTTTGCATTAAAAAGAAAAGAAACTCTAGGTGTTTAGAAACCAAGGAAATTCTCGAATGAAAACAACAATAAAAATGAATGGTCAACATGGGGAAGGGGGAGGCAAAAGGGGTTTGTTCTTGTTGTTTCTGTTTGTTTGTTTGTTTGTTTGTTTGGAGGGGAACCTGGGAAAGGAAAAATTTACATGTAAATAAAGAAAATACCTAATTAAAAAAAAAAAAGAAGTGGCCAACCATTGAGCTAGTCAAGGCATATCAAAAAAAAAAAAAATGAATGGACAAATGTGAGATAAGAAAAAAAAATACAGAGTAAAAAGGTAGAAAGAGAAAAGTTATCATATATAGATTTATAAAAAAAAAGGTATCTTTTAAAGTTTCTAAACATTTGTCTTTAAAATTACTCATCGGGTTTTCCAGGTACGCTGCTGTACAGTGGGTTTTGTAGCAGCAGTGTATGGAAAGAACATTCAGAAGACAGCTTCCTTAGCTCTCTTGAAAAGCATCTCAGCAGCCACCTTGCTATCCTGACTTCTTCTGGACTGGGCTACACTGGTTTGCAGGGCAGCATTCTTCCTTTCTGGACTCTTTCAAGGATTCGTCAGTAACACCTACTGAGAGATAAGGAGACTCCTGTTTAGCTGTCACAGAGAACCATTCACCTGGAGAAGGAAGACATGTTGCTTTTGACAAGGCAAAGAGGCATGCTTAATATCTTGCTCAAATGTATTATTACCTGTTAGGATGAGTTCATTTCTATCATGCAATTATTGATTGGAGGCATAAAATTAAAGTTAGCCAACTACTTTCTAGCTAGCAGTGACATGTGATGAAAGTATCATTGAACTCAGCTCTATCACCCTGATTGGAGAATTTACTTAAGACCCCAAATTCGCAAATCAGCAGAAATCGGATATGCAGGCTAACAAGGAAAATATCTGTTATAAGTCTACTGCCCTGTTTGCACACATTTGTAGTGAACACAATACGTTATTTAACAACCAGCCATCTGCTGTGGAAGCTAAATCCAAATTGACTCCATACAGCTTCCTGATAGAAGAGATAAATTCATAAATGTTTCTGTATGCTTCTTTAAAAGAAAAACAATTTTTAAAAGAACACAAATGGAAGACGAAAATTACCATTTTACAACTGTCCTTCAAAACACATGCGTTCGTTCACTTGATAGGAGTTCATAACAATTAACTTTTATTATCTCTAGTCACTTCAGGACATGGAAACTCAGGGATATGAGTAGCAAACAATTCAGAAAGAGTTGGAAGAAATGACCTCCACGCCCCAAAGTCCACAATCCCATTTCCACAGATCTGTAGGAACACCATCTTTGCAGGCTCAAAAGCAAATCACTGTAAGAGATAAATGAACTTTCTAACTCCATATAGAACATGGCTCCTATTCTAAGCCAAGCCAAATAGCTCTATCCTGATTTAGTACAAAATGAAACCCAGGGCCTATCATACTTTTTACCCAGCCTCTTGCCCAGAGTGATAAAATCACAGCATCCTGAAGCCCAGAATTTTTGACACTATGAGGTCATATTTCAACATATTTCTTTATAAGCAAAGCCATGCCACATTATTTATACTATTGTATAAAGGAGTTACAATTAGATGTCCATTTTCATTCAACCTCTTGTAAAGCTCACACATAAATGGTCAGAATATTTGGGTTGTTTTCCCTTGGTTCTAGCTACTAAAACGAACTTTGAATAAAAAGATGATCTATTAAAGCCATTAAGAATTATTTTTAAAAACTAAATAGACAATAATGCACAGATAAATAGAGAAATAACATAACACATGTATGTCATTTTCATATCAAAGTGGAAATATGCTACCTGAGGAATCATATACAATAACCTTGAAGTTCTTATAGAAATTTGAATTTTTCACAGCGATTATATTACTAAAAATTAAACTTACCAAATGTTCCCATTAAACACAGTCTCTTTAGCTCAGTTAATATAAACAGAAAAAGTATGGTAGTGTGATGTCTTGCCAATCACTGTAGTTACTTTAAAGTCGATATTATAACCCCTTTAATCCTCTCTCTACTGCAAAAAAGGGAGCTTCAGGGATCCTTTCTGATTTATATTGTGAATTTAATTTAAATACTATAGCTTTTAAATTCATAAATACTTCTAATTTAAAAGATTTCAAATCTCATATACTAACTTGCCTACTTACTAGATAAGCTAAATAAACAATATTATGTTTTCTTTTGAAAGATAAACCTAATTCATTTTGACTTGGGAGAAGGCAAATTTTATGACTGTGTTTATTCTTCATTCTGAGCATGTCCATTGTACTCAGTGTACTAAGGACTTCGAGCTAGATAGTTTTCCACAAATGTAGTCTCCCATATTGTTCTTTCTTCTGAGTTGGCTATGATCATCTTCTTGATTCATAACAACTGTGATCAACCACAAAAGTTCTTCATAAGATTAGATCCATTAGCTGAGCAGTGGTGGAGCATGCCTTTAATCCCAGCACATGGGAGGCAGAGACAGGGATATTTCTGAGCTTGAGGCCATCCTGGTCTACAGAGTGAGTTCTAGGACAGCCAAGTCTACACAGAGAAATCCTATCTCGGAAAAGAAAAAAAAAAATTGGATCCATTGACAGCTTCTGCTGAAAATCAAGATGGGGCTAACTCCTCCCCAGGAATAAATAAGCACTTGAGAATTGCTGTGAGAAGAGGACTCTTTGGTGGTATAGCCATTAATAGGTTGACCTTATTCCATTAATGAACTCTATTACATAGATAGATAGATAGATAGATAGATAGATAGATAGATAGATAGATAGATGTTACTAGAATCATCTTTTGGGATTATCATTGTACTCTCTGTTTAGCAATATTCTCTTTAGAAAAAGCTATAGCATACCTTGATTGCTAAACATGCTATCCATCTAGATTTCTGTAAAAGTTTCAGCAAGCCCTGTGTAGAAAACTATGAATGTTAGGCAAGTAATAAATGCTAGTACAGTCGGACAGTGGTATCTCACACCTTTAATCCTATCACTTGGGAGGCAGAGGCAGGTGGATTTCTGAGTTCAAGGCCAGTCTGGTATACAGAGTGAGTTCCAGGACAGCCAGGACTACACAGAGAAACCCTGTATCTAAAAACCAAAAAAATAAAATAAAATAAAAAATAAAACATAAGTGCTAGTTCAGAAAACCTAAGTGCCAAAGGCAAAAATCCTAAAAGATGAGGTAGACCTGTGATTCAGGGGATGTTTCAGTTTGTTTCTCTGCCAAATATAAAGAAACTTAGGTGAGGAAGAGTTTATGTGGCTTACAAGTTACGTTTTTCTGGCCAAGGAGACAAAGGCAGTCACCCAAGCACAGAACCTTGAGATAGGAACTGGAGCAGAGGACATGAGAAGATGCTGTTCACTCACTTGTCACCATGGCTTACCAAATCAGCTTTCTTACACTACCCAGGACCACCTCTCCAGAGGTGGCACCAACCACAGTGGGCTGAACCCTCCTGCATGAGTAATTAATGAAGAAAATGATCCACAGGGATGCTCACATTCTAATCTAATGGAGGCAATTCTTCGTCAGAAGTTCCCCTTTCCAGGTAACTCTAGCATGAGTCAAGTTGGCAAAATCTAGTAAGAAATGGGAGGAGATTTAGAGATGGAAGAAAATCATTTAGAATGTGTGGTAAACCAAAAGAAGACAATCTTTATCTGGGTTTAAAGGGCAGATACTAACTCTCTTTAGTTTCTTAGATAGA
Source organism: Montemys delectorum (assembly GCA_019843815.1). Classification (NCBI taxonomy): domain Eukaryota; kingdom Metazoa; phylum Chordata; class Mammalia; order Rodentia; family Muridae; genus Montemys; species Montemys delectorum. The sequence continues at coordinate 22,904 of JADRCD010236017.1, forward strand.
AAAAGAACCCCAACCATAGTGAACTTGGCTTTCTACTGAATTTTACCATTTTCCCTAAGTTGGCCTTTAGCAGTGATTACCTGGCCATAGGCATTTATAAGTTAGTAAATAATTTATTACATCCTACTAAACACTCCTTAAATAATGGTCCCACTTGTAAATTCTTTCCTAAAACCCATGGAACAGGAGTTAAATGGATTATGTAATGCCACATCAGGACTCAATAGGTGCTTTCTCTTAGAAGAATATACCAAAATTCCAAAATAATACTTTAAATGTGATTCCAGCCCCAAGAGAAGGTACTGTGACATATTCTGGCTGACTAATACCAAATTTCTGTACTCCTAGTCACTCTGACTAATGTTTTTCCAGGCTCTAAGTGACTAGCTGACATTGCCTCTTCTGATTGATATCCATTAAGCCATGCACTAAAGTAGCTTTCTTATTGAGATGTATTGTGATGTTCCATTTTAAAGCAGTACTAGCTGTTCAATTTCTATTACTCACTTCAACAGTCCATGTTAGGGGAGTAGAATAAATGGTTATTAACATGCTTACTGCATGAGAACTGGATGCAGCAGTGAGCATTTGAAATTCCAGCACTTGGAGGTAGAAACAGGCAGACCATTGAAGCTCATTGGCAACAAGCTTAACCAAACTGGCAAGCTCCAAGTTCAAAGAGAATATCCTCTCAGAAAGTAAAGCAGAAAGCAACTAAGAAGGACACACGATATTGGCCTTTGCCGCCCCACCCCCAAAGAGAGAGAGAGAGAGAGAGAGAGAGAGAGAGAGAGAGAGAGAGAGAGGGAATCCCATGAAAATATGAACAAACTATGCACACAGAGAAAAGAAGGAAGAAGAAAATGGAGGAGGAAGAAATTATTATGAGGATGATTTAAAAGTCCATGTTTGACTATTTGGCAGATATAATTCTAAGGCAGACCCAAGACCCAGCCCTGATAACCTAAGGAACTGAAAGACATATAGGTAAACCCCGTTACACATAGCTCCATTGTCTCCACTGTAAAATTCAGCTTTAACTGTCATGGGAAGGAGATTGATTGCCCAAGTCTCTGTAGGAAGAATAGAAAGAACAAGAAGGGTGTGATACTAGAATCACATTCTTTCTGAGTCCACTTTCCATGACTGTTTCTATGCACTGAAGCATAGAGGCTGCACGCAATCATCCTCGTCGTCGTCATTATCCTGTGTCAGGTTAAGCATCTTAGGGCTGGATACTAGCTGAAGGATGGACTAAGAGAGTACATTCAAAAGTCGTAGTAGGCTCAATTGCAAAGACTGGATGAAGATAATCATAAGAGAAGTAAATTTTGAGAGCTACAGAAAACAATAAACAGAGAGAAGGAATGTAAAACTGTCAGAGTTTCCCCCAGAGAAATATGAAATTGGATACAGAGAGATGCTTATATATATATACAAAGACCCACTAAGGCAATTACCAAATTATAAGATCCATGAAGCCACTCACATAATACATAGCAACTGGAGGACCACGGATGCTGGTATCATTTGATCCATATTCCAGCCTTGAGAACCAAGCCCTCGCTGATATAAACTCCAGAGTCCGAAGACCAATGAACTGAGGTCTCCAAAACTGAGGGATGAAGATGGGCAGAAGGATCTTAAAGGAGGAAGTTTTCCCTCCTCTAATTTACTGTGTATGTGTTTCCTCCAGGGACTAGGTCATTTTCACCCACATTGATGAGGGCAGATCTTTACTTAGATTACCTATTCCACTGCTAATCATGTCTAATATTTTCATCACAAACTCACTCAAAAATTGTATTAGGTGCCTAATTGATTAGGGAATCAGTTAGCCTAGTCAAGCTGGCAAGTAATTAAGCAGCACAAAGTATAAGGGGAAACACTCAAAAAGAACATGTTCATGACATTAGTTACTTTTAAGTTAATTGAAAGATGCAACCCACCCAGACACTGAACACCAATAGAATGTAACCAATGAGCCCACTGCACCAGACGTCATCAGAGTCAGGATTTGAATCCAGATCTGACGGAGTCTTAACATGCTTCATTTTTATAACATAGTTCTCCCTAAAAGTAGGATGAGACATTGTTTATTTCTTAAATCTGTGTTTGGGAAGTTTGTCTTGAGTCTGATGAACAGTATCTTGTTTCATTATTCATATTCATCCAACAGCCATCTACAGAGACCTTCTTATATGCAGAAGTTGTACTAGTTAGCTAGCACATCAAAGACATTTGAAACATTCTACTGAAAGAATGAAAATGTTCTTGGCTGCCTCCTAGTCCTCTTCAGAGAGCTTTAGGGGCCTTCTGTCTCTTTCATCCACTCTGCCTTAGGCATGGCAATTTTCCTATATTAACACAGCAGTCTTTTAATATTCTTGGCCGTATCTTACCCACCATACTTCTGACTGGTTCTTTGGTAAGCCTTTTAAAGCATATATATCACTTTAATATGCTTTAGTCCCAACTCTCTTGCAAGCCTGATATTTATTTCAACTTCTGGTCTCTTGCTTGCACCATTGCCTTGAGGACACTGTGGGAAACACTTCAATTTTCAAGTGTTATCCTCAACTGATTTGTTGCATCTGCAGCACTCTCCCCAGAAAGTGTGCAGAGACTGGGCTTTTATTTACAGTTGTCTTTTGGAAAGAACATCTTTTCCAAACCTACTTATGTATCCCTGGGATGACTTTGAAAGTGTTTTGGGTTACCCACTTCTTCTATTTGGCCAAAGTTTTCAAAATGTTACAGATGAGGCTGTGGACACTGGAAGCCTAAGTGGAGAGCACTGAAGAGAGTTTACATACTAATTTAAGTGCATGTTTAAATCCATTGATGGATGTAGTCAATAATTAAATAACAGAATATGCATCCTAACTTAAATGCATGCTTAAATTCATTGATAGATATTGTCAATAATTAAATAATGGAATATACACATGTATGCATATAAACACATATAATTCACGTCTTTTGCACTCAATGTTGGACTGGCAGTACACAAAACAAATCTGATTTTACTTCTCTACAAATAGTGATATAGTAGTAAAGCATTTCTCCAAAAGTGCACGAGTTATTTTAGCTGAAAAGTTTTCTTGCTGCACCTTTTAAGACGACAGTCATGACCTAATAAAGACACCTTAACTTGCTTTGCCAGCGTTTCGTTGTTAACAGTTTTGTTAATTGGGATACTTGGAACTGTTGGTGAAGTAAAGGGAGCTTCACTTTCCATATTTCAGAGTAATTTCTAAGTTTTCAGTTACACACCAGCTTAGTATAATGGACTACCGCACTATTCCACCGTTCCCCACCAGGAACACGAATTGTTTCCTTCTGTATTGTATCCACACTATGTCCACTACCCACTAGTTACTTAGCTGCTTCCATTATTAAATTGGCTGTCACAGTATCATAGCACTTATATTCAAGGAACTTGAATTTTCCTTAATTAGAGCCCCTACAGTATAAAAGTATAGGCTCAAAAAAAAAAAAAAAACCTGCAAAGAATTCAGGCATTCCTACATGATTTTAGGTATGCACTGCAGTCCTTACAACATATCCCTCATGGCTAAGATAGAACCTTTCTGTAGTTATTATTTTAAGCTAGAAGATTTGAAATTTTATATATCTCAAATTATACCTAGAGATTTGCTGATGTGTGACTATTTCCAACCACCAAGACCACGTTCCTGTGCTTCATTCTAATGCTTAAATAAATGCTAGGGCTCATTAAGCATTTGCAAAGTGTCATTTCCTTGGTTAAACATACTGAATTTAATCCTTAAAATAATCCCCAACTGTGCATACAATCACTTGGAAGGTGAGGATATTGGCCTTCGGAACCATGCTGCTTTCACAGAAAGGCGGATGTTATAGATGCTTCTGGAAAGATCTGAGTAAATGGTGATGATGTTCATGTGGAGAGAAAGGCTTGTCCTTATTATGAATTCTCAAAAAAAAATTAGCCCAATTATACATTATTGTTGGGTTCTGAGGCTTGTGAGATATTGTAGTTTGAACTATGAACTCCAGAAAAAATATATGAAATTTGTAACTCCAGTGTCTGTGAGTGTGAGCCTCTGGGATAAAAGATATTTTAGAAAAAATTAGATGAGCTCAAATAGTAATAGGGTAGCTCTAAAATCCAGTATGGCAGGTGTTCTCATACAAGTAGACAACACACAAGAGGATCTCATAGAGGAACTACCTAGGGTGCTTGAAACATAGAGGAGATGTGGTAAACAATCCCATGGAAAAGTGCAGACAGATATTAAATGTTGGGGTGGGGCGCTATCATGACTAGGAACAAGAAGAGGTGATTAGAGTTTTTCTCAGAGATGCAGAGACCACAAACCATGGTGAATCTTTGACTTTTCAGACTTCTGGCTGCCAAAGCTATATGATAGTTTACTATCATTTTAATCTTGTGGTAATTTTTATAACAATCTGAAACACTAATTTAGATATAGAAGTGTAAGATTAGACTTTGAATAAATGGTGAAGGAAGAATTCAGTCCAAGGAGATGAATGCCGAAGGCCATGCTATAAAGTTTCAAATTCCACTATCTCCATTTTATTTTACCATATGTATTAGTAATATTACAATACATAATATAATAAATATATGCATTAACATACAAGTTAAATCTTATATTGCACCGATGGGGAAACTGGATCTCAGAAAGTGAAGCGACTTGATGGCTAATGACTGCAGCAGCATTTAAGTCTAATCAAGTAATTTCTACATGCTCTACACTAAGCCCACATTTAGTAAGAATGCTCAGCATGGATATTTTTAGAATAAGACTATTTCATCTTAGTGTTTATTGCTCTGCTCACTTCCAAATTATGGATGTGTATTGTGTTCCCTAGAGTAGACTTGAGAACTGAGTTTAAGGGTACTTTTGAACTTCGATTTCTACAAGGGCATCATCTTT